>NIVC01002813.1:0-62500 GCA_002269645.1 Macrostomum lignano | reverse complement strand
TATAATGGATTGCTAATCTAGCCTACATGGATGCAGGAATAGAATGGATTGCTAATCTAGCCTATCATGGATAGAGGAATATAATGGATTGTTAAGCTAGCCTATCATGGATAGAGGAATATAATGGATTGCTAATCTAGCCTATCATGGATAGAGGATTATAATGGATTGCTAATCTAGCCTATCATGGATAGAGGAATAGAATGGATTGCTAATCTAGCCTATCATGGATAGAGGAATGTAATGGATTGCTAATCTAGCCTATCATGGATGCAGGAATAGAATGGATTGCTAATCTAGCCTATCATGGATAGAGGAATATAATGGATTGCTAAGCTAGCCTATCATGGATAGAGGAATATAATGGATTGCTAATCTAGCCTATCATGGATAGAGGAATAGAATGGATTGCTAATCTAGCCTATCATGGATAGAGGAATGTAATGGATTGCTAATCTAGCCTATCATGGATAGAGGAATAGAATGGATTGCTAATCTAGCCTATCATGGATAGAGGAATATAATGGATTGCTAAGCTAGCCTATCATGGATAGAGGAATAGAATGGATTGCTAATCTAGCCTATCATGGATAGAGGAATATAATGGATTGCTAAGCTAGCCTATCATGGATAGAGGAATATAATGGATTGCTAATCTAGCCTATCATGGATAGAGGAATATAATGGATTGCTAATCTAGCCTATCATGGATAGAGGAATATAATGGATTGTTAAGCTAGCCTATCATGGATAGAGGAATATAATGGATTGCTAATCTAGCCTATCATGGATAGAGGAATATAATGGATTGCTAATCTAGCCTATCATGGATAGAGGAATAGAATGGATTGCTAATCTAGCCTACATGGATGCAGGAATAGAATGGATTGCTAATCTAGCCTATCATGGATAGAGGAATATAATGGATTGCTAATCTAGCCTACATGGATGCAGGAATAGAATGGATTGCTAATCTAGCCTATCATGGATAGAGGAATATAATGGATTGCTAATCTAGCCTATCATGGATAGAGGAATATAATGGATTGCTAATCTAGCCTATCATGGATAGAGGAATATAATGGATTGTTAAGCTAGCCTATCATGGATAGAGGAATATAATGGATTGCTAATCTAGCCTATCATGGATAGAGGAATAGAATGGATTGCTAATCTAGCCTATCATGAATAGAGGAATATAATGGATTGCTAAGCTAGCCTATCATGGATAGAGGAATATAATGGATTGCTAAGCTAGCCTATCATGGATAGAGGAATATAATGGATTGCTAAGCTAGCCTATCATGGATAGAGGAATATAATGGATTGCTAATCTAGCCTACATGGATGCAGGAATAGAATGGATTGCTAATCTAGCCTACATGGATGCAGGAATAGAATGGATTGCTAATCTAGCCTATCATGGATAGAGGAATATAATGGATTGCTAATCTAGTCTATCATGGATAGAGGAATATAATGGATTGCTAATCTAGCCTATATGGATGCAGGAATAGAATGGATTGTTAATCTAGCCTGCACCAATTAAGGTTTGGAATGGAATGTTTAGCTCAATTACTCTAATGGAAGTGCACAGACCTGCCGTGAGGATCCACTCCATATATCCGTTATAGTCCTCTTCGAACTTCATTCGCTCCCGCTGCTTGTGAAATTTGCCTTTCTTCTTGGCCTTCTCGCGCTCCTTTGAGAACTCTCTGAATTTGTGAAGGGTTTAGGGCGGTTGGGGAAACTCTAATCTAAATAGAATTCGGAAAGCGGTGGCGAATTCTAATTGTTAATTGTTAATTCCACACATTTGTTAATCGACACTTTAACAAAAAAGCAATGACAGCAAAGTGCTGGTTGTAAGCGCATCATCGGAGTGTTTGAATTCTCAAGAACCCAGCCTCACCCGCTGAGAACGCCGAGCACCAAATTCATCACGAAGAATGAGCCCAGAATGATGAGGCTGACAAAGTACAGCCAGGCGAACTCGGGCCCCATGCTGTCAGTGACGTAGTACATCACATCGGTCCAGCCCTCCATGGTGATGCACTGGAACACCGTCAGCATGGCTAAGCCGATGTTATTGAAGTTCGTGATGCCCGAGTTCGGGCCCTCCCAGCGCTCGGTGATGCCCGGCCGAGGCCGCCAGTGCTTGTCGGCGACGTTGGCGTCCAGGCAGGTCCAGTTCTCCGGCGGATCGTCCTGGTAGTCGGCGCCGCGGCAGTTCCAGCCCTTCAGCTCCTCCTGGGTTCGGCTGTCGCAAGGTCGGGGATCGTCACTGATTTGCCCTGCAGTTTAGCGGACCAAAAAAATTTCAACGGATTAGGAAACGCTTGAGCGCACAGCTTATGCATGCTTTCTAACGAATGAGTGCCAGTTCGTGTGCCTGCTTACGTACGCTCGTGGATGACCCCTCTGGTTAAGGTCGTCGCCTGTAAGAGAATGCCTAACTTAACCAATCAGGAGAACCGGCCCGGTACTGAAATTTCGCTATTGGACGAAACAATTGTCACGTGACTGTCGCGAGCCAATAGCGTATTTCGTTATTATTAGAAACGTCGGGGTTGATTCCCAAGGTCATTCTTGTGCATGGCTAGTGTACAGTGTACAGTGGAAACTGGAATGTACATTCTGTTAACCCCTCAGGACCAACCAAGGAAGATAAATAACAACTGGATTGTCAAACTACTCCACCACCAAAAGGGTTGAATATGCCTAAAATGTGAACCCGCAAAACCACTGCTTCCTCCTCATTGGCTGATATTTTTAGCTCACTCGCCATACTGACCTATGTACAGTATAAACATTGCCTGGTGGTTAGAAAACTAGCTAGGACGGGAGGGCTCGCGGGCCGTGGTGGGTGTGTTTGCAAAGTTGTTATATATCTTCCTAGTGTATTTGAAACCCTCCAGCCAATGAGCATGAAGGAGGGGGGGGGGTTTGCGGGACAAAAATTAGGCATGCTTTAGCGCCAGTCTGACAATCCAGTTGTTTATATATATCATCCTTGGGACCAAACCCCCTCTCTGTCTGCGTACTCTAGGCAGATCAGACAGAAAAAGCAACGTAACGTTGTTTATAAACAAAAGCTCCTTTGCTGCCCAGCGATTTCGTGGTAAAAAAAATGGTGACAATATTTCTACTTTTTAAAAACAATCGATTCCATGGCATTGTTCACGCGTTGCACAGCACTTTTTCAACGATTTCTAAAACGTTTGAACTCGATGCAAGTCTTCTGTCTGTCTGTGTGCCTGACTCGGAGTTCACCTGTGACGGGCAGTCGGAAACTGATTGAAAAGAGAGGCCAGTCCAACAGAAGAGATGAGGCAAAAACTTTAAGCGACGGGTGCAATGGCGCAGGCGCTCCGGAATGAATAAGTGGAAAGACAGTGACCGACAGGTCCGTGATGGAGACAGTTGCCAGGCCCGCCTCTCTTTCCTTCATCCCCTCAGGGGATTCTGGGGTCCGGGAGATAGCCCGCAGCGGCCCAGGAGGCAGACCAAGCGATGGAGAGTTAGAAACCGAGCAGAAAGAGAGTAGAAAGACAGCAAAATATGGAATTTTTGGCCGGGACAGCGCAGCGCCCGAGCCGCGGGAGCGTGACGGGTTCGGCCCTTGCCATAGGTCTGGCCTGCAGGTCTGTGATTTTCGCCGTGACCCCCCCCCCCGCATTCTCCTTTTCGTCCTTTTTCCGGCGGAGACTCGAGCCCCCGGGCCGCGTCCCTCCTCCTAGACCCCGGAGGGGCGCGAGGCCGCTTGCCACTGCGGAATGAATGAAGAAATAAGCGACCCCGGCTGTTTCGCCTTCCTCCAGCCAGTTTGCTGCCCAATTTTCATGCCATCTTCGGGGGGGGGGCACGCATGCAGCATCTGCGCTGCAGCTGAGAGTTCTGTCACTATCTTATTTCATTTTCATTTAGCCTCAGTGAGAACCCGCGCAATGATTCGCATTCCTGTCTATTGGGAATTTTTATCAATTCCGCGCCCTATTAGCTGACCACTGTAGTTACTGCATAACAGGACGTGAAACTCAAGTATCGTGTGCTGAAAAAATGATTTTTCCTATCTCCGCAGTGTACTCTTTTTTCTTTTCTTGTACTCCTTGGCATCACATGCTCAAAATGTCCGCATTTGGCATGGTTAAATTAAAATTTACACCAGTCCGTGATCACAAAACTCACAGAGTCCAGTCACGTGATCTCTTTTGTAGCAAGCTCCGTGCAGCTTCCCAGAGAACATCTCAAGGCCAATGATGGCGTAGATGAGAATTACAAAGATCACCAGCAGAGCGATGTGCAGCAGGGGGAGCATGGCCCGCATTATGGAGTTCAACACGACCTGTGCATTGAAGAGAAATCAACAATTGTGGGTTTGGAATCTGGTCACGGAGGTCATAGAGCTACACTCTCTGGTCACGGAGGTCATAAAGCTACACTCTCTGGTCACGGGAGTCATAGAGCTACACTCTCTGGTCACGGAGGTCATAGAGCTACACTCTCTGGTCACGGAGGTCATAAAGCTACACTCTCTGGTCACGGAGGTCATAAAGCTACACTCTGTGGTCACGGAGGTCATAGAGCTACACTCTCTGGTCACGGAGGTCATAAAGCTACACTCTCTGGTCACGGAGGTCATAGAGCTACACTCTCTGGTCACGGAGGTCATAAAGCTACACTCTCTGGTCACGGAGGTCATAAAGCTACACTCTCTGGTCACGGAGTCATAGAGCTACACTCTCTGGTCACGGAGGTCATAGAGCTACACTCTCTGGTCACGGAGGTCATAGAGCTACACTCTCTGGTCACGGAGGTCATAGAGCTACACTCTCTGGTCACGGAGGTCATAAAGCTACACTCTCTGGTCACGGAGGTCATAGAGCTACACTCTCTGGTCACGGAGGTCATAAAGCTACACTCTCTGGTCACGGAGGTCATAAAGCTACACTCTCTGGTCACGGAGGTCATAAAGCTACACTCTCTGGTCACGGAGGTCATAAAGCTACACTTTCTGGTCACGGAGGTCATAAAGCTACACTCTCTGGTCACGGGAGTCATAGAGCTACACTCTCTGGTCACGGAGGTCATAGAGCTACACTCTCTGGTCACGGAGGTCATAAAGCTACACTCTCTGGTCACGGAGGTCATAGAGCTACACTCTCTGGTCACGGAGGTCATAGAGCTACACTCTCTGGTCACGGGAGTCATAGAGCTACACTCTCTGGTCACGGGAGTCATAAAGCTACACTCTCTGGTCACGGAGGTCATAAAGCTACACTCTCTGGTCACGGAGGTCATAAAGCTACACTCTCTGGTCACGGAGGTCATAGAGCTACACTCTCTGGTCACGGAGGTCATAGAGCTACACTCTCTGGTCACGGAGGTCATAGAGCTACACTCTCTGGTCACGGAGGTCATAGAGCTACACTCTCTGGTCACGGAGGTCATAAAGCTACACTCTCTGGTCACGGAGGTCATAAAGCTACACTCTCTGGTCACGGAGGTCATAAAGCTACACTCTCTGGTCACGGAGGTCATAGAGCTACACTCTCTGGTCACGGAGGTCATAGAGCTACACTCTCTGGTCACGGAGGTCATAAAGCTACACTCTCTGGTCACGGAGGTCATAGAGCTACACTCTCTGGTCACGGAGGTCATAAAGCTACACTCTCTGGTTACGGAGGTCATAGAGCTACACTCTCTGGTCACGGAGGTCATAAAGCTACACTCTCTGGTCACGGGAGTCATAGAGCTACACTCTCTGGTCACGGGAGTCATAAAGCTACACTCTCTGGTCACGGAGGTCATAAAGCTACACTCTCTGGTCACGGAGGTCATAGAGCTACACTCTCTGGTCACGGAGGTCATAGAGCTACACTCTCTGGTCACGGAGGTCATAGAGCTACACTCTCTGGTCACGGAGGTCATAGAGCTACACTCTCTGGTCACGGAGGTCATAAAGCTACACTCTCTGGTCACGGAGGTCATAGAGCTACACTCTCAGATCATAGAGTCTGCCTCAGTCAAACTCGAATTCGTACCTGCAAGCTGGGCAGTCCTGAGACGAGTCGCAGCGGTCTGAGCACCCTGAACGCTCTCAACGCTTTGATGTCGAGTGTGTTCGGCGAGACAACCCGCTGTAGCAGGATGCTGATCAGGCCGATCACCACAATGACAAAGTCGAGCGCGTTCCAGAAATTTCTCAAGTAGGAGTTCGGGTCCATGACGAAACCCTGCGCGATTATCTTTAGGCAGCACTCGGCAGTGAAGATGCCGGTGAACACCAACTCCAGCTTTTCCTGTAGAGCCAAGCAGCTTAGCTTACAAAAGGACTTTCACTTTAAACTCGTTCAATAATGGTGAAGAGACACCCAGCAACAACAACCTCAGACACCCAGCAACAGCAGACACCCAGCAACAGCAGACACCCAGAAACAGCAGACACCCAGCAACAGCAGACACCCAGCAACAGCAGAACCCAACAACTGCAATCTCAGACACTCAGAAACAGCAGACACTCAGCAACAGCAGACACCCAGCAACAGCAGACACCCAGAAACAGTAGACACCCAGCAACAGCAGAACCCACACAAATGCAGACACCCAGCAACAGCAGAACCCAACAATCTCAGACACCCAGCAACAGCCATCTCAGACACCCAGCAACAGCAGACACCCAGCAACAGCCATCTCAGACACCCAGCAAGCCTCACCAAGAAGTGATTGACATCGTTGGAGTCGGACTCCGGGTAGGGAGTTGTGGCTGCCAGAGCCACACAGTTGGCAAAGATTGTCAGCAAGATGATCACCTCAAATGGTCTGGAAGAGGCGGTTTTTTGTTAAAGTTGCGGGCACTGATAAAAGTTCACTCTCGCCCTCAGCTTCCCGGGGATTTCATAGAGAGCGTCACGGTCAATACTCGCCGCATCGCTGCTATTATTTCCCATTCCCGCCCTCACCTCCCCCTGAGTATCCGCACGCCCGCCAGCCAGACTCCCCGAGTCAATATTTGCCCCCTGGCTTCGCAGACTTGGCTTGCCAGCAGACGGGGTGAGAAATGACGGAGACAATAGTCTAACCAAAGGAAGTTCTTTTGTTGCTACGCGGTTAGACTGACATTTTATCCTATCGATTGCTGGGTAAAAATGGAGTAAAAAATGCGATGATAGAAAATCATAAGATGGTGTCAAGTTATAAAGATGAAAAATTGAGGGATATGATAGAAGGATCGAGAGAGAAAGAGAGAGAAGGGACAGAGAGTGGGTGGGTGAAGGAGAAAACAGATCAGGAAGATACGGCTTCGAAGATCGACCTCGATTGCATGGAAGAAGAAAGAGAAAAGATCGAAGAAAGCAGGCTCTGGCCCGGGCCGAGGGACGGAGGCGATGCTTGGGGGGAGGCGAGAGAGAAGCGGCGCAGTCCTGATGGCGACTTGATTGGCGCGGGCCGGCGCTCAGCTGGAGGTAATAAAATTGAAATCGCAAATTAGAAGCCGCTCTGAGTCGGCCGCCATGGAAACCCGACTGGGGAAGTGGGAGGAGAAGGGAGAGGGGGACATGGGGCGGCCAGAAACAGCGGGAGCCTGAAGAGGTCGGTCAGCGGATCCCAGAGTAAAAGGCTGAGGATATTGGGGATTTGAGTAGGTCCGGCTGCATCTCAATCTCCCTCGCTCCTCCTGAGTCATTCAAGTGCAGAAAACTGCTGGACCATAGCCTCATGCCCTCTCTGGGGCGCCACTCCAGTCTCAAACTTTGCTTCTTTCCATTCCTTCATCTTCTGTACAGAATTTCGAATCATTCATTAACGAATTGCACAAAGTGTATGATTAGCAATCGGATAAAAAATCATGTCGTAGCAAGAGTCAGGCTTTGTGTGTGCTTCGCCGGGTTTTACAGCTTGATATCTGATTTAATGACATGCATACCAATAAATCGGAAAAACAGCATTGAAAAGTGCAAAAATTTAAAAGTACATAACCTAATGAATTGAATGTAAGTTGACCTGTCTGTGAAATTCATCCGACTGTTTCACTCCTAGTTTCTCCGTTTCTTAGTTTGACAGAGACATAGCACAGAACTCTGCCGCTAATGCTGACCAAATCTCTTCAAACTCTTTAAAGTTAATCCTCTGCATCCATGCTTCATATCAAAGCAGCTGAGCAGCTCGGGCCCTGATTCCATTGAATTCTCTTAATCCTACCGGTCAGCCGGGCGATGCCGAGGGTCGAATCAGACCGCACTCCGGTGCCGGGGGGAGAGAGAGAAAGAGAAGAGAGAAAAGAAAAAATGAAGCAGATGAAGCAGCTTCCTCCCGGAGAAGAGGAGAGAGCGCCTTCCGCGCAGAACGGTAAAGGATTTCCCTGAAATTCTCCTGCCAGCCGAAATTGGGCCCAAGAGAAGCCGCTCGCGGCGCCCAGACGGAGACGCCGCCACCCCCAAGCCACGGGAAAGCGGCAGAGAGAGAGAGGGAGACACCGAGGAATAAAATGGCGAGTAGAATGAAGGGATAAAAGTGCCCCAAAACCGGGCGCTTGAACCCACTCGGATCTGCTTTCCCTCTCGCGCAATGATCCCCGGCTGGGGAGCGGAAGAAAAAAGTTGAGTGCTGAACAAATTTGGGAAGCGGCGCGGCCCAGCCCAGTGCCTGGGAATTTGCGAGGGAGTAGGCGAACGGGGGGGGGGCAATTCAGAAACCTGAGCCTTCACTGATTTGGCTGTCCCCCCCGTACAGTGCAGAGGTCTTGAATTCGAAACTTTCACTCTGACTGCTTCAGCATCAGTTTGTCGTACTGGATAAGTTCATTGAGGATTTTTTTCTAATTTTCTTCTTTCATTGGCACAGCAAATGGGATGGCGGGAAGCCGAAGCCCCGCCATTCCCAAAGCCAGAGGGGGGCTTAAGAAAAAGAAAAAAGAGGGGAGCGAGGATTAGAAGAGTGACGCACTAATTTGACCAAAAGCCGTGGGGTAGGGCGGGAGATGCAGCGCCCAGGGGAGAATTGGCATCTGCAGGCGGCAGGTTTAGGGGGGGGGCAGAGGACAGCAGCTCAGTTGCTTCTGTCACCTTTCCTCGAAGCAGCCGTCGCTGATTCTCTGCACGCATGAGCCAGCACCAGCCGATGTATGCCAGCTCGGCAAAGGTGGAGTGCGGGTGATGGAGTGCCGGAGAGGGACAGACGGGAGAGGTAAGGCAGAGATGCAGCTTCCAGCTGGGAGATAGAAGACCGACTCTGCCTAATCAGATTCCTCTCGATTCGCCGGGGCAGAAGGGCAGCCGGGAAAATCAAATCTGCTGCCTGCCACTTCCAACTTACGGGGGCTCTCGCTGGCTCAAATGAACGAGTGTCTGCCTGCCTGTCTGTGGGTTGCGAGCCGAATGGCTTGGAATTGTGCCGGGGATCTTGTGGGCGAGGGATAGCGAGAGCAATTCTTGGGGATAAAACTCCACCGGGGATAGTCTTCCCTAGCGAGTAGTCGCCGGCTGAATCGAGGTGGATGGAAGAGGAGGCGGAGAAGGGGGCAAGATAGAGAGATGCGGAAAGCCGGTAGCCGGGGTAATCCCCATCCCGCTCCCTCCTTCTCTGTCGTTTCTCCCTTGATTTACGCTCCAGCTTGCAGGTCTTTGACGCAGGCCGGCTGCCAGGGGCTTCCAGCAGCAGCTCCCTTGCGTCTTCTCTAAGAACAACAAAAGCGCTTCCCGACCCTGCTGCCTTCCCTTCTTCGCTCCATTCATTCCGCCTCTCCTTCCCCATGGCTGCGCAAAGGGGCTGTGTTTTGCGTGTTATTGTCTTCAGCGGTCCTTGCTTCCGCTATCTTCCTCCTGTCTGTGCAGCACCCTACCGCACACCATGGCTTTTTCTACAGCACTGACTTGGTTAACCGGTGCGCGCCTATTTTTATTGGGACGCTCCATGCTCCAGTAATGTTAATATTTTTGTCAGAATACGCTGATCCGGATACATCTGACTGGAGCAGCCTGTTGGCAGCGGTGGGATGTTGAATGACATGTCTGACTGGAGCAGCCTGTTGGCATCGGTGGGATATTGAATGACATGTCTGACTGGAGCAGCCTGTTGGCATCGGTGGGATATTGAATGACATCTGACTGGAGCACATGAATAGCCAGTGAGGCAGCTAATTAATTTTAGGTGACCTATGATGAGCTAGGGGCTGCGACGGACCGAGAGAGGGCGACGAAGGGAGCAATAAAAGAGTCCACGGCGATAACAAGGACTTCGATCGATAGAGCCGGGAAATGAGAAGCAGAAAAATAACCTTGGCGTCAGGAATTGATTAAGAAATTTGCCCAAGAATTGCTCTCCAGTCTGCTTTGCTTCCTTTTTGCTTGCCTCCAGAGCCAGAAAATATTTCCTGACGCAGGCAGCTCGGGCCCTCGGTCGAGTAGACCACTGCAGGACCCGCACTCCATCTTTCTTTCGCAGTAGCTTCTCGCGAGTCATTCAAGCAATGTCCACTCTTTTATTCGCTCTCTCTCTTCCCTCTCTGGCCAAGGCCGCTTGCACTTCCTCAGTGACTAAAGGAGTATAGTAAAAGCGCGAAATAAGGAGACACTCGAGTCTTCCCATGCCCGGCCTGGTTTTGTGATTTGCCCGAAGGTCTCTTTGCACTCTGAGAGGAGTGAGCGCCAGCAGCTGACTGTGTCTGTGCCTTTGAGTCCCCACTACTAACGAGAGGCCCAACTCTCAGAAACGACCGCCAGTGTTTGCCGACCATTCAACCGAGATACAGCCTGGATCAGCGCTTTGGCTTCCATCTACTTAGTCAATATTTACTAATGGCAAAGCGAGAATGCACTGTCGGAGTAATGCGCCACTCCCTGATCAAAGGAGGACTTACTGCAAGAAGGAAACACTCCTGACACAACTACCTGTCAGGGTGAGATACTCCTGACACATCTACCTACCAGGGTGAGCTACTCCTGACACATCTACCTACCAGGGTGAGCTACTCCTGACACATCCACCTACCAGGGTGAGCTACTCCTGACACATCCACCTACCAGGGTGAGCTACTCCTGACACATCCACCTACCAGGGTGAGCTACTCCTGACACATCCACCTACCAGGGTGAGCTACTCCTGACACATCCACCTACCAGGGTGAGATACTCCTGACACTGTGCTACCTGCCGGACTAAGGTACTCCCACTGGGATACTGAGTATGCACTCACTTCAGGTCAACCACTTTGATGATGAGCTTGCGCAGCGGATTGTCGATGGTCAGGCAGAACAGCACGCGGTTCGGCCGCTTGTCCCGCGGCTCCGTGCGCACCTGTCTGGCTGCGCCCGCCTTCCGCTGGCTCTGCTGCTGCGCCAGCAGCGCAGTCATCGCCACAGACATCAGGTCGTTCGGCTGGCCGTTGGCTCCGGTTGCTGATGCACTTTTACTCGCTGCCGCGGCTCCTCCTGCTGTTGCACCTGCTGCTGCTGCTGCTGCTGAGGTGGAGGCGGCCGCGGCTGCATTGCCGCTGTTGTTAGCAGCTGTACAATGCGGATGGTGCTGGACCCGGTGCTGCTGCTGCGGCTGTTGATTCGGTTTTGTACCAGTTGCTGCACCAGGATTTGAGTGAGGCTGCTGCTGCTGCGGCTTGATCCCAGCTGTCTGGTTTTGCCTGCGGGCCCGCAGCGCAGCTGCATCAGGCGCATTGGCCGCACTGGCCGGCCTATTGTGGTTCGGCCTGGCCTCCATTGGCTTGGCACCGGAGAACTGAGCTTGCAGGGGGCAGCGGCTGCTCAGCTCTGATGGAGGGGAAGAGGGGAGAGTGCACAGTGCATTGAGGCTGCGCTCAGCTGATAAAGAGGTTAGCGGCCTGCAAGTGCTTTCAGCTTTGTTATACTATTAAATGTGATGTGAGTTCGGCATTTCAAGAAACCCGTTTTCTCTGTTTAGCCCCGTCTTTCCCCGCCGTCTTGCGGCCCCCATCCACTCTCTTCTCGACCGAGTGAAAACGAAGATTGCACTTTTTTATGTCATCAACCGCGGCTTGTGTTGTTCTTTGCTTTAATGTTGCTTTAACAAAAATAGCTCTAAAGTTCTTGAATGATGCTACTCCTTCAAAGATCCTTGAAGCGCTCTGATTGGAATCCGGAGAGGGTTGGGCTTCCGAAGAGGAGGAGCTGAGGAGGGGATGGGAAGGCAGTCTACGCTGCAAGCGTGACACTGACTCCGTGAGCGAATCAAAGGAAGCAGAGCGCTCTGAGACTACTAGCGGATCCGCAGTCAGAATTTTGTTTTAATCAAGTCTGCCGCCTTAATGAGCTGCTGGCAGCAAAAAAGCTGGCTTCTGCGACCCAGGTAAGCAAGCTAGAAGTCTCCAAGAGACTCTCTACTCACTTTGTGAGTGCAGAGAAAGTCTTTGGTGGATTTCAGGCCCAAAGAATAGTTGCTATGTAGAAATTGGCAGCTGGATTGCCAGCCCCTAGGAGTGAACTACAACTGTGGGAACTCGAGATGGAGATGGAGCTGAGCTGAACCAGATTCCATCGGTGTGGAATCAGCCAGTCTGCAAATTATTGTGTCTTGGGGGGGGGGGGTGGGGCTCCGACTTGAAGCAGAAAATGCTGAAGAGAGGCGTCGGAATAAATTACCGCTGGTGCTGCTGCGCCTAAATAAATATTTGAATTGAAGAGAGCTGATGAGAACGGGCACACTGGCCGAATAAACAGCGCTTTGTATGAGAAGAGGAATGCGGACAGAGATAGATACATAGATAGATAGATAGATAGATAGATAGATAGATAGATAGATAGATAGATAGATAGATAGATAGATAGATAGATAGATAGATAGATAGATAGATAGATAGATAGATAGATAGATAGATAGATAGATAGATAGATAGATAGATAGATAGATAGATAGATAGATAGATAGATAGATAGATAGATAGATAGATAGATAGATAGATAGATAGATAGATAGATAGATAGATAGATAGATAGATAGATAGATAGATAGATAGATAGATAGATAGATAGATAGATAGATAGATAGATAGATAGATAGATAGATAGATAGATAGATAGATAGATAGATAGATAGATAGATAGATAGATAGATAGATAGATAGATAGATAGATAGATAGATAGATAGATAGATAGATAAATAGATAGATAGATAGATAGATAGATAGATAGATTGATAAATAGACAGATAGATAGATAGATAGATAGATGATAGATAGATAGATAGATAGATAGATAGATGGATAGATAGATAGATAGATAGATAGATAGATAGATAGATAGATTGATAAATAGACAGATAGATAGATAGATAGATAGATAGATAGATAGATAGATAGATAGATAGATAGATAGATAGATAGATAGATAGATAGATAGATAGATAGATAGATAGATAGATAGATAGATAGATAGATAGATAGATAGATAGGCAGATAGATAGATAGATAGATAGATAGGCAGATAGATAGATAGGCAGATAGATAGGCAGATAGATAGATAGGCAGATAGATAGATAGATAGATAGATAGATAGGCAGATAGATAGATAGATAGATAGATAGGCAGATAGATAATGGATTCTCAGCAGGATTGACCCTGCCAATGCAGAGCGAAGTGGCTGCGGCTCATGGGACACAGGAGGGCAGGCCTGTGCTGCAGGGCCAGCAGCTGAAAGAGTGAATGGATGAACACGGGGGGCAGCAGCGGGCATGCATCAATGTCAGGGCTGGAGAGCATTGGAGCCAGTGAAGTGAGGAGAAGATGAGCCCGAGCGAGCAGAAGAGAGAGATCCGGTTGGGAAGATGGATGGGAAAGGGGAGGAGCTTATTTTTCGAGTAGGCCCCGGTCAAGTCTCTGAGACGGATCAAAGCTCCTCAAACTTCTTCAGCAGCAAGGTTGTTTCGAACCGATCGCATTCGATAGTAGGAGCAGCCTGTGCACTGATTCAGGCGCGGGCCCAGCGAGCCAACTTCACTACTGTCAGTAGAGCAGGCGAAATATTAATTTAGAGCGAGAATAACAAAAATGTAAAATGGTGCGCCCAGTCAGCCATCAGCATTCACTCTGGACTTTCCGACTTCCAGACAAGCTTTCAGAGACCGCGGGGGATATTAAACGCGCATATTGTCCAATTTGAAGCTAAAAAGCCTCCCATAAATTTGGGCTCTGGACCGCCACTCCGTCGCAGGCTGCCGACACCTCCCCCGTCCCTCATCGCCGATAGACTAATTAATAATCCGCCAGCATCAGACCCACATCCTGTCGTTTTCTCCTGTTTTATTCTCTCAAAGCATTTCTGCCCTCCTTCGGCCGATTCCCTGGGGGGTTCGGGAGGGGGGAAGATTGCGTGGTGTTTATACACTGCATTGTCTGGCGGGGTCAAGCAACAATGCAGGTGGGAGGCTGGAGGCTGTCAGTCAGGTAGATTTGCGGCACAATCAGCAGGCGGATGGGAATACTGATAAATAGATATTCTTCAAACTAGTGCAATGGCTGGGGTTTTATTATATAATCAATCACCCATTATCGAGTGCAATTACTAAATTTGTACCTGTCTATCAGGAAGCTTATCCCGGATTAGTTATTACTAAGCAGTAGCAGCATTTGTACTTTTAATTATATTCTTGTCAGAATTCTGACTACAGCTGACAGGACTTAATTAACAGGTTGCAAGTCAGCTGCGGCCGCGCTGGATGTTTCATCAGGGAATGCACTGTGAGATCAAACACGACTTCGGATCCCAAGGAGAGAGAAAATTAATCTTGAATATAAAACTCGCATCGAGCAACCCCAAGCTGACACGAACCATCCAGCTCACAACAAGCTACCCCAACTCACATCAAGCTACCCCAACTCACACCAAGCTACAACCAACTCACAACAAGCTACAACCAACTCACAACAAGCTACACTCAACTCACAACAAGCTACACTCAACTCACAACAACCAACAACCAACTCACAAGCTACACCCAACTCACAACAAGCTACAACCAACTCACAACAAGCTACACCTAACTCACAACAAGCTACACCCAACTCACAACAAGCAACACCCAACTCACAACAAGCTACACCCAACTCACAACAAGCTACACCCAACTCACAACAAGCTACACCCAACTCACAAGCTACACCCAACTCACAAGCTACACCCAACTCACAACAAGCTACACTCAACTCACAACAAGCTACACTCAACTCACAACAAGCAACACCCAACTAACAACAAGCTACACCCAACTCACAACAAGCTACACCCAACTCACAACAAGCTACACTCAACTCACAACAAGCTACACCCAACTCACAACAAGCTACACCCAACTCACAACAAGCTACACCCAACTCACAAGCTACACCCAACTCACAAGCTACACCCAACTCACAACAAGCAACGCCCAACTCACAAGCTACACCCAAATCACAAGCTACAACCAACTCACAACAAGCTACACCCAACTCACAACAAGCT
Organism: Macrostomum lignano; assembly: GCA_002269645.1. Classification (NCBI taxonomy): domain Eukaryota; kingdom Metazoa; phylum Platyhelminthes; family Macrostomidae; genus Macrostomum; species Macrostomum lignano. The sequence goes on along the minus strand of NIVC01002813.1, from coordinate 47,036 downwards.
ACACCCAACTCACAACAAGCTACACCCAACTCACAAGCTACACCCAACTCACAACAAGCTACACCCAACTCACAACAAGCTACACCCAACTCACAACAAGCTACACTCAACTCACAACAAGCTACACCCAACTCACAACAAGCTACACCCAACTCACAACAAGCTACACCCAACTCACAACAAGCTACACTCAACTCACAACAAGCTACACCCAACTCACAACAAGCTACACTCAACTCACAACAAGCTACACCCAACTCACAACAAGCTACACCCAACTCACAACAAGCTACACTCAACTCACAACAAGCTACACCCAACTCACAACAAGCTACACCCAACTCACAACAAGCTACACCCAACTCACAAGCTACACCCAACTCACAAGCTACACCCAACTCACAACAAGCAACGCCCAACTCACAAGCTACACCCAAATCACAAGCTACAACCAACTCACAACAAGCTACACCCAACTCACAACAAGCTACACCCAACTCACAACAAGCTACACCCAACTCACAAGCTACACCCAACTCACAACAAGCTACACCCAACTCACAACAAGCTACACCCAACTCACAACAAGCTACACCCAACTCACAACAAGCTACACCCAACTCACAACAAGCTACACCCAACTCACAACAAGCTACACCCAACTCACAACAAGCTACACCCAACTCACAACAAGCTACACCCAACTCACAACAAGCTACACCCAACTCACAACAAGCTACACTCAACTCACAACAAGCTACACCCAACTCACAACAAGCTACACTCAACTCACAACAAGCTACACCCAACTCACAACAAGCTACACCCAACTCACAACAAGCTACACCCAACTCACAACAAGCTACACCCAACTCACAACAAGCTACACCCAACTCACAACAAGCTACACCCAACTCACAACAAGCTACACCCAACTCACAACAAGCTACACCCAACTCACAACAAGCTACACCCAACTCACAACAAGCTACACCCAACTCACAACAAGCTACACCCAACTCACAACAAGCTACACCTAACTCACAACAAGCTACACCCAACTCACAACAAGCTACACCCAACTCACAACAAGCTACACCCAACTCACAACAAGCTACACCCAACTCACAACAAGCTACACCCAACTCACAACAAGCTACACCCAACTCACAACAAGCTACATCCAACTCACAACAAGCTACACCCAACTCACAACAAGCTACACCCAACTCACAACAAGCTACACCCAACTCACAACAAGCTACACCCAACTCACAAGCTACACCCAACTCACAAGCTACACCCAACTCACAACAAGCAACGCCCAACTCACAAGCTACACCCAAATCACAAGCTACAACCAACTCACAACAAGCTACACCCAACTCACAACAAGCTACACCCAACTCACAACAAGCTACACCCAACTCACAAGCTACACCCAACTCACAACAAGCTACACCCAACTCACAACAAGCTACACCCAACTCACAACAAGCTACACTCAACTCACAACAAGCTACACCCAACTCACAACAAGCTACACCCAACTCACAACAAGCTACACCCAACTCACAACAAGCTACACCCAACTCACAACAAGCTACACCCAACTCACAACAAGCTACACCCAACTCACAACAAGCTACACCTGGCTCAAACCGAGTTATTCAAACAATCTCAGCAAGTCTTACTGATCAGGGACAGTTCTATTTATAGCAACTTCATCCTCAGCTTCTCTGCTGCACTTATTAAAACTCAGCGTCTGTTTATTCAGCTGCAGCTCGAGATGGTGGCAGGAGCGCAGCCATGATGTCTGTCTAAGCCCAAGGAGCATGCAACGCCTGGCAGCTTTTCTGTCCTACAAGTCTTCGGGCTCCTAGATATCAACCGCTAATCCGGAAGGCTTTGCGATCTCGACTGCGCTTCGTCTCTAGAGCAGGTGAGTACCTCAGTTTCGCAGCCAGGTAGCTCCTGTAGACCCATTTATCAGAGGCGGGGGCCGCGTGCACCCTGGCGCACTGCACTTTAAGCGACATTGTCACACAACCGGCGAGAGGCATTACTGCCGCCCATTCCGCCGACTCCCCAGAGCAGCGCGCGGATGCGTACGCAGTCATACGCACTGGTAGGTAGCTGGGTATGTACACTTCTCTGTGCCGTTAATTGCACGAGCAGAGCCAAGCCGAGATTCCAGTTTAGCTCCAAATTAATGTGACTGCACTTGGAATCGAGCCTGGGCCGCTAGCACACCAGAGCACCGTGCTGGACCACTGGGCTACGGACCCCCCTCCTGTAGACCCCAGCATCGGGAACTTGTCTTACAATTTGGTTCAGCCGATCAGCCGGTTCCGCTGTTTCGCATGCCGTCGTCAGCTGGGCCGATTCGGCCGTCTTGACGGATTTCGCGGCCAATTTGCGACTCTTTGAGAGACCAGTCGCTTGCAGTCAATGCAGGCGGAGCATTAGCCGGAGGGGGTAAAGCTGCGATCGCCAGACTTTTATCCCAGCTGGGCTGGGGAAAACACAACATTCGGAGAGGAGAGGAGAAGAGGAGGCCTTGCAAAGAGAAACGATGTGATTTGCCAGCTCGAGTCAGGGAGCGTGGCGAAGCGGTGGGGGTGGACAGCGGCTCTGTGGCGAGACAAGAGCGGCGATCGGGAGCGATTCAGTTTATGAGGATATGCCGGCTTTGCCTGCTAATCCGCTGCGAGGAAGGGAGGGAGAGAGGGAGGGAGAAAGGGAGGTGTCGGTGAGGATCTCGAAAAAGGCGGGATGAGGGGACGAGTCGGGTCCCCGGCCCTGCTCTGAGCAGCATGTCTGTGTGGCATCGCCAGAGCTATGGCTGAGTTACCTATTTTTCTCTGGCCCGGATGCGGCCTCAGTCCTGGTTGGACCATCTCACTGCTGGATGCCGGTCAACTGCCTGAACACGACTGTCTACCCCCCCCCAGCATGCGTGTGCATATGATAATTGCTGACCATGACTGTGAGCATTTGATTCATATGCTGTCAGGCCGCCTTGTTGTCAGGCCTGTGGGAGCTGAACAACTATGAATGAAGAGATACATAAACCGGGATTCTTAATTAAAGGATGCGCAGTTTAATTTTGATAAACAATTTTGCTTGCCAGAAGACTTTGAGAAGAAGCCACTGATGAAAGAGCTTTGAGCAACACAAAATTTATTTTTAAAAAAGTAGGCAATTTCAGTGACTTGAAACCTAAAAAAAGTAGAAATTCTATGTCTGTGAAAATCACTCAGTTCTTGGCATTCATTATAAGCAGACTCCAGGGAATCTCGGAAACATTTCTAGCTTGAACTTACATTGGATGCCTACGGGACTGAATGTCACTGCAGCCTGGACTCCCAATGGATGCACACGGGACTGAATGTCACTGCAGCCTGGACTCCCAATGGATGCACACGGGACTGAATGTCACTGCAGCCTGGACTCCCAATGGATGCCTACGGGACTGAATGTCACTGCAGCCTGGACTCCCAATGGATGCACACGGGACTGAATGTCACTGCAGCCTGGACTCCCAATGGATGCACACGGGACTGAATATCACTGCAGCTTTGTTGATCTTTCCATTTTGTCTGCTGAATGCAGCAATTCTGTTCAAAGCTTTAAAATGTCGAAGAAATACAAAAAATTGTATCGGCCTTGCGAGCCCAAAGAAACTGCGCAAGGATGCGGTATTCGAGTTTCACCTGACCGCAGAATCTGCAACATGAAAGCAATTAGACCTCAGCTCAGCCTGACCCCAGCCTATTATTATTATTCTTCATTTTCCTGGCCGCTTTCATCTTTCTAGGTTGCCATGTCAACACAGCAGGTCCAGAACCCAGCAGAAGGCACTTGGCCCCCGAAAGCATGACGGCCGTTTGAAACTGCAAATTCTTTTTCTCGCTCATGCCCGGCCGCATATTTTCAGCCTCCCTAGGAAATCTCTGCAGATGATGGCGAATGGGGAAAAGGAGAATTTCCCGAACGGTTCCGATGCATAGAGAGACGGTCTTAAGAAAGTACGAAGTCAGGAAGAGACTATCGCGGAGGAAATTCTTCGTGAGAAGGAGATCGGTGACCCGGTCTAGCGGACAGCAGATTAGGATCTGAAGAGGCTGCAGCGCATAGTTTAGAATAGAAAAACTGATGAGGAAGCGGTCCAGCCTCTCCTTGATCGGCGATGTCGCTTTGCGATACGGGCTGGCTGGTTATAACGGTGATCGAAACGTTGAAGAAATACGAGTATCACACTGAGCAGCCAATGAGGAGCTTTGGCTCAGCCTTCTGAAGCTGCTGCAAGTCACGACAAGACAAACAAATAGGATAGCGGTGTAACAAAATTTTCTGCGAGGACTTCCTCACCCGCGGCAGCAGTTGACCCACGGATTGCGGCCGCGCCAGAAGCTGGAAGATACTGCTATGGCTGCGCAGTAAAGTTCAAGCGCGTCCAGTAATCGCAGCAAACTGAATTACTTGTACACTTAAATATAATTCAGTGCAGAGGCACTTTGTCTAGTACTAGCACAGCTGTGGACGGCGGTTGGAGTGTCTTGTAAAGATTCAAGGCACTGGGCACTTGAGTAGCGGTTGGTTAAAAAATTTACTACATGTAATTTCAAGTTACATTTTCTTTTGCCGCTCCATTTGTCTATGGCCAAGACTGTCCTGAGACTCTCCGATGCAGTCCTGAGATTCCGATGCAGTCCTGAGACTCCGATGCATTTCTAAGACAGTCCTGAGACTCCGATGCATTTCTAAGACATTCCTGAGACTCCGATGCATTTCTAAGACAGTCCTGAGACTCCGATGCATTTCTGAGACTCCGATGCATTTCTGAGACTCAGATGCATTTCTGAGACTCCGATGCATTTCTGAGACTCCGATGCAGTCCTGAGACAGTCATGAGACTCCGATGCAGTCCTGAGACAGTCATGAGACTCCGATGCAGTCCTGAGACAGTCATGAGACTCCGATGCAGTCCTGAGACAGTCATGAGACTCCGATGCAGTCCTGAGACAGTCATGAGACTCCGATGCAGTCCTGAGACAGTCCTTGAGATCCTGAGATTCCCATAAAGTCCTGAGACTCTCCGATGCATCCTGAGACTCCGATGCAGTCCTGAGACTCCGATGCAGTCCTGAGACTCTCCGATGCAGTCCTGAGACTCCGATGCAGTCCTGAGACAGTCCTGAGACTCCGATGAAGTCCTGAGACTCTCCGATGCAGTCCTGAGACTCGATGCAGTCCTGAGACAGTCCTTGAGATTCTGAGATTCCCATAAAGTCTTGAGACTCTCCGATGCAGTCCTGAGACTCTCCGATGCAGTCCTGAGACTCTGATGCAGTCCTGAGACAGTCCTTGAGTTCCTGAGATTCCCATACAGTCCTGAGACAGTCCTTGAGATCCTGAGATTCCCATACAGTCCTGAGACTCTCCGATGCAGTCCTGAGACTCCGATGCAGTCCTGAGACTCCGATGCAGTCCTGAGACTCCGATGCAGTCCTGAGACTCAGATGCAGTCCTGAGACAGTCCTGAGACTCTCCGATGCAGTCCTGAGACTCTGATGCAGTCCTGAGACAGTCCTTGAGTTCCTGAGATTCCCATACAGTCCTGAGACAGTCCTTGAGATCCTGAGATTCCCATACAGTCCTGAGACTCTCCGATGCAGTCCTGAGACTCCGATGCAGTCCTGAGACTCCGATGCAGTCCTGAGACTCCGATGCAGTCCTGAGACTCAGATGCAGTCCTGAGACAGTCCTGAGACTCTCCGATGCAGTCCTGAGACTCCAATGCAGTCAGTCCTGAGACTCCCCGATGTAGTCCTGGGACTCTCCGATGCAGTCCTGAGACTCTCCGATGCAGTCCTGAGACTCCGATGCAGTCTCCGCAGTTTCGTACTAACAAGAGTCACTATTTAAAACACTGCACAGTTGAGTGCTTACCATTTTTAATAGCCCTGTCGTTTCAGAACTTTCGAGGCCACAACTCCTAGTTTTATTGGGCTCTTTTCTGCCTTCAAGTGGACTTTTATCCTGAACAGACTCACCCCAGCCATATTTAATTTGGAGACTAGAAAAGCAAGCATGAAATCTACGCCCTTGTCGTGCCGTGTTGTCCCAGACGTTTTTAATTTAATTTTCCAAAGAATTGGCTCAGCTGAAGGGCTGTGCTGTTCTCTTCAGCTCACTTCAGTTTCCTGTATACGATAATTGAATCAAAGCAACTCGCATTTTCTACTGTAAAATATTTGACATCAATCGAATGGGACCGCCAAAGTCCCGGGTTCGAATCCGTGTGCTCCCAGCACCTGGGGGCTTGTGCAGTATTCGGGCCAAGTCCCACCCTAAAGGAATGACTGAATGACTGGAATAAAATTAATTCCAAAAAAATTGACTGAAAAATTTATCAGTGTAAAGGAAATACGCTGGAGAGATAGAAGAAGGGAATTAATTTATATAAACAGACTGATACTTTCTGTTTTCAATACTTTCCGCGCTTTTTTAATTTGAGCGATTCAAGTCAATCAATTTGCGACTTTGAATTCAAATTCCAAATTCAATATCCCTCTGGAGTGACTCGCAGCTGAGGCTCAGAAGCTGCAAATAATGAGAGCCCGGCTTTTGCTCACAAATAATTCTGAGAGCTTTCCTGAGCAGATACTGCTTTATTGCTTCACTGGATAGCCTCAAAATCTAATCTTATCCGCCAGAACTGCTACAGATGGCACGCTGAAGATTTAATTAAAACGTTCCAACATCGGATTACAGCCTACCCATTGATTACAAATGGCACCATATTCAGATTGATTACAGATGGCACTATATTCAGATTGATTACAAATGGCACTATATTCAGATTGATTACAGATGGCACCATATTCAGATTGATTACAAATGGCACTATATTCAGATTGATTACAGATGGCACTATATTCAGATTGATTACAGATGGCACTATATTCAGATTGATTACAGATGGCACTATATTCAGATTGATTACAGATGGCACTATATTCAGATTGATTACAAATGGCACTATATTCAGATTGATTACAGATGGCACTATATTCAGATTGATTACAAATGGCACTATATTCAGATTGATTACAAATGGCACCATATTCAGATTGATTACAGATGGCACTATATTCAGATTGATTACAAATGGCACCATATTCAGAATTATTACAAATGGCACTATATTCAGATTGATTACAAATGGCACTATATTCAGATTGATTACAAATGGCACTATATTCAGATTGATTACAAATGGCACCATATTCAGATTGATTACAGATGGCACTATATTCAGATTGATTACAAATGGCACCATATTCAGAATTATTACAAATGGCACTATATTCAGATTGATTACAAATGGCACTATATTCAGATTGATTACAGATGGCACTATATTCAGATTGATTACAAATGGCACCATATTCAGAATTATTACAAATGGCACTATATTCAGATTAATTACAGATGGCACCATATTCAGATTAATTACAAATGGCACCATATTCAGATTGATTACAAATGGCACCATATTCAGATTGATTACAAATGGCACCATATTCAGATTGATTACAAATGGCACCATATTCAGATTGATTACAAATAACACCATATTCAGATTGATCATTACAAATGGCATCCTTCAGACTAAAAATGGCATCATTCATTTGATTATCAAATGACACCCGTCAGTGTACAAATGGCACCCGTCAGTGCTCAAATGGCACCCGCTAGTGTACAAATGGCACCCGTCAGTGCTCAAATGGTACCCGCTAGTGTACAAATGGCACCCGCTAGTGTACAAATGGCACTTGTCAGTGTACAAATGGCATGCGTCAGTGTACAAATGGCATCCGTCAGTGTATAAAATGGCACCCGTCAGTGTACAAATGGCACCCGTCAGTGTACAAATGGCACCCGTCAGTGTACAAATGGCAGCCGTCAGTGTACAAATGGCATCCGTCAATGTACAAATGGCACCCGTCAGTGTACAAATGGCACCCGTCAGTGTACAAATGGCACCCGTCAGTGTACAAATGGCACCCGTCAGTGTACAAATGGCATCTGTCAGTGTACAAATGGCACCCGTCAGTGTACAAATGGCACCCGTCAGTGTACAAATGGCACCCGTCAGTGTACAAATGGCACCATTCAAGTACAATATTCACACAGCACCCCTCAGGCTGAATCTGACAGCTGTCATTCATACAAACAATTATCAATTTTAATTTTTTTTAACTTGACCCAGCAGTACAGATTGCGTTATTTCCGTCTAGATCAAAAAAGGCGCAGCGACCAATCTACTTACCCCAGACTCCAGGCGCTCCATCAACTCCAATTATCAATAGAATAAAATTTTGCGCAACCTGTGGCGCTTAGCAACCTGCCGGCTCACTCAGCTGATGTGCGCACGCGCGAATTCGAACATCGCTGCTGCCGCATTCGGTTGATCAGGGAGACTGAGAGAGAGACAGACCGACTGCTTGGCCGCGGCAGCTCTTAGCCTTTCGAGGTTAAGCATTTTAACCCCCCCCCCTATCTCTCTCTCCTTTTCCCTGCCTTTAAAACTCCCCTCGCGCTGACCACTGACGCATCGGAACTGACAGGCCTGAATGGGGCGGCTAGCGAGGTGAGAGGAGATTCGCTCTGTGTGTGTGTGTGTGTGTGTGTGTGTGTGTGTGTGTGTGTGTGTGTGTGTGTGTGTGTGTGTGTGTGGATGAAGCAGCAAGTCCGTTTGCCCTTGTTTCCAATCACTCCCGCTCTCCCTCTCTCTCTCCTGATTTCCCCAGAAATGCGCGCCCCACCCCGATGCACCCAGAAGCGCCACCAAAGCGGAAAGTCCGTCTTTCAGTCATGCGGCGCCGCCGCCGCCGCCGCCGCCGCCGCCGCCACCCATGAGGAGCTTCAGTCAGCGAGCCCGGAGCCCCAGCTGCAATTATCCTAACTTACACAAACAGACGGCCCATCTCTCCCTCGCTCTCTCTACCTTTTTCTAAGGTTGACGCGCATTTTGGTAGCCTAAACTTGAAGGCAGTTTTAGCTAAACACCTCACCTCAAAACCCTGCTTCGGATTTGACCGTCTGGCAACAGACTGGTGGGCAGGGGCCAGTCTGCGGTGCTGATATTAATACTTGGCACAGTTCCGCGAACTTCAAAACTGACGGTTGCACTTTTTTCACCGTCAACAGCCTAAAGACCGGCGTTGACAGGGGTGGGCAGCAACTGAAACAAATGGCTGAGTGATTTATGAGGTCGCCGCGCCTAGAGGTCGATTGGCTGACTGTCTTTTAGTAAGGGTGAATCAGGGAAAGTGACAGATTGGGAGTGAATCGGGGAGAGTGACAGAGATTGGGAGTGAATCAGGGAGAGTGACAGAGATTGGGAGTGAATCGGGGAGAGTGACAGAGATTGGGAGTGAATCAAGGAGAGTGACAGAGATTGGGAGTGAATCGGGGAGAGTGACAGAGATTGGGAGTGAATCAGAGAGAGTGACAGAGATTGGGAGTGAATCAGGGAGAGTGACAGAGATTGAGAGTGAATCGGGGAGAGTGACAGAAATTGGGAGTGAATCAAGGAGAGTGACAGAGATTGGGAGCGAATCAGAGAGAGTGACAGAGATTGGGAGTGAATCAGAGAGAGTGACAGAGATTGGGAGTGAATCAGGGAGAGTGACAGAGATTGGGAGTGAATCAGAGAGAGTGACAGAGATTGGGAGCGAATCAGAGAGAGTGACAGAGATTGGGAGTGAATCGGGGAGAGTGACACAGATTGGGAGTGAATCAGGGAGAGTGACAGAGATTGGGAGTGAATCGCGGAGAGTGACAGAGATTGGAGTGAATCGGGGAGAGTGACAGAGATTGGGAGTGAATCAGAGAGAGTGACAGAGATTGGGAGTGAATCAGGGAGAGTGACAGAGATTGGGAGTGAATCAGAGAGAGTGACAGAGATTGGGAGTGAATCAGGGAGAGTGACAGAGATTGAGAGTGAATCAGGGAGAGTGACAGAGATTGAGAGTGAATCGGGGAGAGTGACAGAAATTGGGAGTGAATCAAGGAGAGTGACAGAGATTGGGAGTGAATCAAGGAGAGTGACAGAGATTGGGAGCAAATCAAGGAGAGTGACAGAAATTTGGAGTGAATCGGGGAGAGTGACAGAAATTGGGAGTGAATCAAGGAGAGTGACAGAAATTGGGAGTGAATCAAGGAGCGGCAAAGGCGTTTTGAATTTGAAAGCAAAAAAGTTAAGGAGGAGTGAAGTCACAGCGAAATCCATTTCAGCAAGCAGTTGCACCCATAATTTTCACTTTCTGTCCCCTCCTGCCGGGTGCAATCCATTATTTTCACGTTTGAAAATAGGAACGGCACGGGGCTTGGCAGTTCGAAGCAAGGAAGACGGAAACACAGCGCCGCGTGTCTAAACTGGGGGGGGGGGGGTCGGAGTGTTTCACTTAATGGGAATTCCGCTGCCATGCAATTGAGGTCATTAACCATGACTGAAGCTCTAGCTTGAAAAATGCACTTGCATATTGGTACACGCTAACTAAATAGCCATTCAACTCCACCCGACTCCCACTCACACCCAGCCTGAACCCTTCCCAATATCCAGCCACTCCAACCCACAAAATAACTACCCACTCCAACCCACACCCAAACCCCACCCCAATATCCACCCACTCCAACCCACACTCAAACCCGACCCCAATATCCACTCACCCAAACCCACACCCAAACCCCACCCCAATATCCATCCACTCAAACCCACACCCAAACCCCACCCCAATATCCACTCACCCAAACCCACACCCAAACCCCACCCCAATATCCATCCACTCAAACCCACACCCAAACCCCACCCCAATATCCACCCACTCAAACCCACACCCAAACCCAAATCCCACCCCAATATCCACTCACTCCAACCCACACCCACACCCAAACCCAATCCCAATATCCAGCCACTCCAACCCACACCCAAACCCAAACCCCACCCCAATATCCACCCACTCCAACCCACACCCAAACCCAAACCCAATCCCAATATCCAGCCACTCCAACCCACACCCAAACCCAAACCCCACCAAATAACTACCCACTCCAACCCACACCCAAACCCACCCCAACTACTCCAAAGCAGCTGGCAGACGAGAGTGCAAAAGGCAGAATGATGCAGTGTTGTCAGGCTCAGCATGATTGCAGGAACACGGGAACCGGGATTGCGGTGGAAAACGTGATAGTTAACAGCCACCAGGATTTGGCAAGCTGCCCCAGCCTCCCCGAATCAGCCGGCCGGCTCTGCCTCATCACCGATTCCCGGCCATCTTCGGCCTTCAAGCCTGACCTCCCGCGGCTCCGCCTCCAGCCCCCATTTCAAAGATCGAGGCATCGGTTTCCCCGAGAAAGCATATATTTTTACGGATTGGGGGATGCGGGTTATCCTGAGTTTTTTGAAGGATCCGAAATCAGCCTGGCCAGCCTGAAGAATGCAATTTTCCCAAAGCCAAAGATGCAGAACGGAGTGCAGCTGGGAGGGAAGAATTCGCCCCAGATGGGGAGGGGGATTGGAAAATTTCTACTGCAGAGGGCGGCAGTGAAAGGCCATCATCATGAGCCGTCAGGGCATTGCGGGAGCGATGGACTGGACTTGAATTTTTGCAGCATTCAGCCGATTACTTCGTCGGTAAGGTTGGATCGCACAGTTTAAGATTAAAAGTACATTTTGTTTTGCTCAGATTTGGTCTTTTCAATTACTAAATTTTAACGTAGATAAATTCAGCGGAATGAATTGCTGCAGGTGCAAAATCTATGAAGCTAAAAAAGGCCTGAGCAACGGAGCCCTGTCCGGTTGGAAGTCGGACAGCTTCGAACCCAAAATGTCAAGTGCGGCCATCGCGCACCAACTATTACTATGGTGCTATATAATGAATACTAAATACTTAGCTGTAGTAAACAACAAATGCAGCACATCTTTTGGCAGCTTGCCAAACTCCCGTACAGCTAAAAGGTAACACAGCACAACCGGTGCGTGGGACAACTTTCCTGCGATCCAATAAATTCGGTCACGGAGGGCCCCAGCGAACTGCTGCCCGGGTTCAACCCAGGCTGCCGCCGTGACTCTATGGACACACGTTGGACCATTAGGAAAATTGGGGTAAATTCGGCATCTGCATGTCCTGCAATTGCTCCGATGCAGTCCTGAGACAGTCCTGAGAATCCGATGCAGTCCTGAGATTCTCTGATGTAGTCCTGAGACTCTCCGATGCAGTCCTGAGACTCCGATGCAGTCCTGAGACTCCGATGCAGTCCTGAGACTGTCTGATGTAGTCCTGAGACTCTCTGATGTAGTCCTGAGACTCTCCGATGCAGTCCTGAGACTCCGATGCAGTCCTGAGACTCCGATGCAGTCCTGAGACTCCGATGCAGTCCTGAGACTCTCCGATGCAGTCCTGAGACTCTCCGATGCAGTCCTGAGACTCTCCGATGCAGTCCTGAGACAGTCCTGAGACTCTCCGATGCAGTCCTGAGACAGTCCTGAGACTCTCCGATGCAGTCCTGAGACAGTCCTGAGACTCTCCTATGCAGTCCTGAGACAGTCCTGAGACTCTCCGATGCAGTCCTGAGACTCCGATGCAGTTCTGAGACTCCGATGCAGTCCTGGGACTCTCCGATGCAGTCCTGAGACTCTCCGATGCAGTCCTGAGACTCTCCGATGTAGTCCTGAGACTCTCCGATGCAGTCCTGAGACAGTCCTGAGACTCCGATGCAGTCCTGAGACAGTCCTGAGACTCCGATGCAGTCCTGAGACTCTCCGATGTAGTCCTGAGACTCTCCGATGCAGTCCTGAGACAGTCCTGAGACTCCGATGCAGTCCTGAGAATCCGATGTAGTCCTGAGATTCTCCGATGTAGTCCTGAGACTCTCCGATGTAGTCCTGAGACTCTCCGATGCAGTCCTGAGACTCTCCGATGCAGTCCTGAGACTCCGATGCAGTCCTGAGACTCTCCGATGCAGTCCTGAGACTCCGATGCAGTCCTGAGACTCTCCGATGTAGTCTTGAGACTCTCCGATGTAGTCCTGAGACTCTCCGACGCAGTTCTGAGACAGTCCTGAGACTCCGATGCAGTCCTGAGACAGTCCTGAGACTCCGATGCAGTCCTGAGACTCTCCGATGTAGTCCTGAGACTCTCCGATGCAGTCCTGAGACAGTCCTGAGACTCCGATGCAGTCCTGAGAATCCGATGTAGTCCTGAGATTCTCCGATGTAGTCCTGAGACTCTCCGATGTAGTCCTGAGACTCTCCGATGCAGTCCTGAGACTCTCCGATGCAGTCCTGAGACTCTCCGATGCAGTCCTGAGACTCCGATGCAGTCCTGAGACTCTCCGATGTAGTCTTGAGACTCTCCGATGTAGTCTTGAGACTCTCCGATGTAGTCCTGAGACTCTCCGACGCAGTTCTGAGACAGTCCTGAGACTCCCCCGATGGAGCTTCTCCTTGATCTATAATTCCACTGCACATCACTTCCTTTTTCGACCTTCAAATGTACCTGAACTCGTATGTTACTATGATAGCTTCTAGCGGTACTCGTACACAAGACGCGCATTTCGAACAGAAAGTTCCTCAGCTGATAAAGTAAACAAATGAATTGCAGATAATTTGATAATTATCAAGCGATTTATCCCAAATCAAACCTCCCCCCCCAGATGCCATCCGGCATAGACTGTATGAGAATCGAATTTCCACCTGCCGCCGTGCAAAGAGTGATTAATGACTGGTTGGCCGGCCCCTTATCTGTTGCGCATCATCTGCGACTGCCCTGCTTGTACGAAAGGCAGCTTTCTGCTTGGCGTTGGTTGCCTCAGTTTCTTCCCACGGGCCTCTGAATTCCCCCCCGCTCCGAAAGCTCTCTTACGAGCGTAGTAGACTATTTTAAAGTTTCAAAGGACCCGAGGTTCGGATTGAGAGGCTTCGCGGGCCGGAGTTTGCCGACCCCTGATCTAGGAAAACTTTTAGATCAATTTAGGACAAATCTGCGGTTTAGACATAATTTCTATTGACCATTCTGTGGGCGCATCATGGGGGCGCCATCGTGAGGGCGCCAGCATCAAGGGCACTACAGCTGCTTCAAAAGGGGGCACCTAATAGTAGGGGGTGGGGACGCGATAGTTCTCCAGCCGCTGGAAAAAGCGCATATCAGATACTTACTCTGGCTATTTAAAATTCGGAGGTTCGCAATTTATTTTGCAGCGAAAACCACCCGGCCTGTAACAGCTTGCGCCCTCCTATACTTAAGCTGTCCATATGAAATGCAGGTAACGCCGCTTGTGAACTGGCTATTTTATTAGAGAGGCAGGGGGGTTGTGTGCACCCTGGCGCACTTTAAGCGACATAGGCACACAACCGGCGAGAGGCATTACTGCCCATTCCGCCGACTCCCCTGAGCAGGCATACAAGCGCGCGGATACGTACGCAGACACACACTCACACAGGAGTGTACAGCGGCCCTAACTTTATATTATCGTTAGGCATGTATACTTCACTGCGCCTTGGGGGGTTGGCCCTCAAGGCCGTTAATTACACGAGCAGAGCCAAGCCGAGATTCCAATTCAGCCCCAAATTAATGTGACTGCACTTGGAATCGAGCCTGGGTCGCTGGCACACCAGAGCAGCTGCGCTACCGCTGGGCTACGGCCCCCCTGTGAACTGGCGATACAAAAGGTGCATGCAAATCAGGGGACAGATAAGATTTTTTGCCCAACAACGCCGGGACAGTCAGTGCAGTTCCAGATGATCCCCCATGACGCATCCCCCGTGCATTTTCTTTCATGATCACAAGCGCCGCGGGGTCTCCACATAAACGAATATAGATAGATCTCCTAACATCCCAGTCTGTTCCAAGTCGCACTGCAATCACCTGCCGGGGGGAGAGTCCGGGTGAGAGTGGAAGATAGGGGAAAATGGAAGTGGCGGCCTGGTGCAGGCATGCATTATCCTCGGTCATTAACATCGCACTGACGGCACCGAAGATCCAACAGGCTGCGCCATCTCATCTCCTTGAATGAGGTCCTACAGCAGGTTGCAAGTGTGCGACATTTCGGTCGCCCGCCTAGGGCAAGGATTTGCAAATGTGAAAAGGACAAAGAGCATTGGATCGGACAGCCATTGGTAAATACCGTTTTATCAGCGCATTAATCAAGTCACGGATATGGCTTCATCATTTTATCGTTTTTACCGAGAAAGTTTTCTCGTCTAAAATTTGTGTTTCGTCAATTAAGTATAATAGTAGCCCTTCGCTGGAATTGGCTTGGTTATAGTGGTATTGTAAACAACCGAAGCCGCAGTACACCCTGAGTGAGTGCGTACGCATCCGTGTACAGCGAAATGACCATGACAGACCACGCAGGCTGCAGGCGGACTGTCGCCGTGATGTGGGGCTCGTGTCCAAAGCTACGGTGATAACGGTGATGCACCCTCTAGTTTAAGTCTCCATTGTTTATTCCGTGCGATTCTGACTACTGCAAGTAGGTCAGTGTAAACAAGTGTATGGCACTTGCACTTGACGTCTTAAGTTGCAGTCTTGCAGTTGACGTCTTAGACTGGCTCCGCCAACAAAGTAGAATAATAAGGCTAATAAGTCTGACACCATATAACACTTTATAGGTTCCAGAAAAAGGGCACAATGCATTAATAAGCGCAGCCTGTCGAGACACAAAAATGTGCCAGAAAAAGCCTTCTCTGTAATTGCAACAACCATCTTTTGAAAGTAGAAAATTGTGGAAAAACTTCAACAAGAAAAAAAAGATCTGGTTTAAACTAATGCAAGACTATTAATATTGGCACTGCTATATTAAACAGTTAAACAAAATGCGCAAAACAGCGCTTGGACCTGTAGCAGGAAGAGAACTGGGGGTTGAAAAAACCCAGTTGAAGATAACAAATGCGGAATTGATAAATAGATTCCGAACAAAACGAAGCATACAGTTTGCGGCAATTCAAACAGATGCTGTGTCAACGTGCGGCTCACTCAGCTTCAGTTTGCAAGATAAGACAACAACAATCAGCCCAACGGATCAATAGTAGCGACCCTGCTTGGCGGCAGCGGCGGAGTTGGGCGGCTCCGGACTGCGGCTTCGCTTGCTGGCAGCGGCGACGACAGCGGCACGGGGCGGCGGGTTCATCGGCTTGCGGAACACGTCCTGGATGCCGCCGCTGCTACTGCTGCCGCCGCCGCGGCCGTGTGGAGGCTGCATCAGCGGCTGAGGCGATGGCGAGCGCGAGCTGACCGGCTGGCGAAGGTAATCAGCGGTTGGCGAGCCCAGCTGCCACAGATAGTCTGACCGCGCCGGCGACGGCGGCCGAAGCGGCGGCGGTGGTGGCGGCGATAGGCGCCGTTTCTGCTGCTTTCTCAGCCGGCGCAGCATGAGGAACTCCTCCAGCCGGCGGGCGTCCTCGTCGGTGATGTCGTCCTCGCTGGCCGGGTCCTCGCCGATGCCATCATTATCTTCGTCGCTGTAGGCCTCGTAGCGAGTCTCAAATTCGTGGCGATTGCGCGGGCGGCGCGACGAGTCGCACAAGCTGACGGAGCCCGACGGCAGCCGGCGGTCGTGCTGGCGCTCGTAGTCGCGGCCAGAGCTCGAAGGATAGCCGGGTCCGCTGTCACCAACAGCTCGGCGGTGGCGATGGCTGCGGCGGCGTTGGCCAGAGCCGCTGCTGTCCCAACGCGAATTTCTGGCCTCGGCTGCTGGCACCGGAGGCATCAAAGTGATGGCGCTGGCGCCGCTAGACTCGGCTCGGCCGGTCCGATAGTCGCTACGGCGCTTGAACACCCGATCCAGGTGGTGCGCGTTGGCCGATTTAAACAAATTATACGAATGGCCAGGCGAAACCAGGTGACCAGCGCCGGCCGTGCTGACTGGCCGCCTAGAGCTGGCGCGGCGCTGCTCATTCGGCGGCGAGTGAGTCGAATAGCGACGCAGCGAATTGGCGGACCGGTGCGGCGCCCGGCCGCTTCTGCCGCTGTGCGGGTCGAATTCAAACTGCTCAGGCGGACTGAGCGGACTCTCCTGGCGGAGCTTGTCCAGGTACACAATCGAGCTGGTAGGACTCGAGCCAAGCGAGTCTGGCGCATCTGGCAGGTCCCGATACTGGCTGAGCTGGGAATCCCGCTTGAGCGCGACCATCGAGTTGGCGCTGCCACCGCCTGCCTGCGCTGCCGAGGCTGCCATCTTGGCCTCATCATTATATGGCGGCAGTGAATGTTTGCCCATCCAGCGGCGCATGTCCCGCAGGAACACGTCCAGATCGCCGCCGTGCGATGGGGCCAAGGGCCTGTAAGAAGAGGCCGACCGCCTCACCAGCTGCTGCTGCCTGTCGCTGCCTTGGGCATCGAAGGCGAGGTCAGCCAGGGAAGCGCGGTGACGCAGAGTCCTGTCCTCATCGCTCAAATGCTGAGGAGCTGGCAATTTGCTTGAGCTTGACATTTTAGTCTTTTATTGTCTTCAAAGCTGCTTGACTTGGCTTTGTTGCTTATTTTCTATCAGAACTTACTGAAAATTAAATAGAAGGCTTCTTACTCATCATGATTATAGCAAAAAAAAACTAAACTTCACTTTTGTTTCTTTACTGTAAGAATAAATAAAGAAAAACTAAAACAATACAAAAATTAATTTAAAGAAATATGCAAAAAAGAATTACTTAATACTTGTATGATTAATTAAAGACAAACAAGCAAAAAATTCTAGCCTTCAGCACTATTTATTTTAGTAGAGAAGTCAATTTCAACTAAAAACACTGAAATTCAAATAAACCAGTTTCAAATATTTTGAATTTAGATCAAATAATTTTCTTATACCAATATATACACCAGCAATTTTGCGTATGTTAAAACTATCTACTGAAAATCAAACTAAATTAAAATTTTATATTGACTTTTTGTTTAATGACCAATGGCAATATATCCACCATAGAGCATAGATATTTTTAATTTACAATCATAATCATAATCTTTTATTATTGAATGCTTTGGAATTAGTATTATTTAGCTAGGCACTAGAAGTAGAACTAAATAATAAAAAGAAAATCAATGACAACTGATACATTCATAACTTTATTCCATTCTTTGTTGTTTATTCTGTCATTTAAAATAGCATATAACAAGGGTATAAGTGCATTTCAAAAAGTGTTAGGTCGATTAGGATTGATGGAATGTAGGTCCCTATTAAAAGCAAGAATTAAATTTTCAGATATTTATTACACTATAGTAAAGATAGGCACAATAATCTTTTCTTAGAAAAATTAATCCTATTGCCCTCTTATTTTATATTCTCACCACACATATACCATAGATTATTGCAAAAGTATTTTAAAAGTATTGAATAAAAATCAGAACTATTAAAAATTGATAACCTCTGGTGATTACAAAATACACATAAATAATGCAGCATATATTAACTAATAGTTTAAAACTATGCCATGAATTGGTAGAATAACTAATAATTCATACTAGAAATGCGATAAATCAAATATATCGTTTATACTTAAGTTAAGGTTAAGGGACAGCCACAATTTTTCAAGGGGAAGGCATGACATTGTAATGATAAAAAAATACAGAACCCAACAAGAATCTATGTATACCGAATACTGAACACTTATGTTTTCGGGTACTGTCGGGGAAATGGGAGATTTATAGAACTCGCTGTGCCACAGTAGAGTGTAGGATTAACTTGTTACAGCGATAATTGTCATGATATATACGAGTTAATAATCAGTTTTCACATAAAACAATATAAATAATCAGCAAGACGCTGACGCTATACGCTTTTGAATTTCATACGACAATATACCAAACACATCCATAAAGCATAATCAATCAAGTATTCATTAAAAACTAGATAAACTTGTAAGAATCGAATCGCGCGGGCTCGCGGGTTCCGCGAGCACATTTTTTTATTTTCGTGCCTCCTAAACTGTACAGAATTTTTAGAATGTTTGTTTGGTGCATTGAATAAAGAACCTACATGAAGTACATATTGTTTCTTTATTAAAAGCTGTAAAAGTTTTATTACGTCGAAAGATTGTTGTATTTTTGCATCATTTGTTTTTTCTCGGCATTTTATTTGCATTAGATCGCACAGAATTAAAAGTGTAGAAAGCTATTAGTTTCGCAGAAAGGGTTACCATCGCTTAACTCATCGTAGACGTATATTGACAAGCAACGTCAGTGAACACGAACGCGATGCACCTTACATCCATCAGTATATCGAGAAATTGGAATCAGATTAGATCTTAGTTTTATAGTTATATACCCCAGCTAGGTACTATTACCTATGTACCATGTTCATAGGATATTGTCCCAATAGTTAAAGTTTCAGCAAAATTTTACCTTACAAGTTACATAAAATTATCTTTATATATTTTATTTCAAAACATGGCTTATTATTGCGACTCACCCACATGTGCATCATGCTGTTTAAAGACGGTTTCAGTTACAGTGACAATGATTTTGATGGTAAGTGTTTTATAATCTTATCAAAAAAATTTTTGTTATCTAGTTAAGGGTCAAAGACAAGATTTCTTAGTTAAATCTAATTAAAAATATGCTAAGGAAAAAAATGGAACTTGCGTTTAATTTAAAATTTTAATGTATACATTTAAGTCAGTTGATAGATAATACTTAGGTGTTGCATATTGTATATTAATATCTATGGCTATATCTATATTCATATTGCCAATGTATTTTAATTAAAAGTTATAAATAGATACTAAGAATAAATTGAAGTAATAAAAAGCCCAACCAACCTTCTAATTTTTTGTAGAAAAGGCAAGCCAAGCCATTAGTGTTACATTATTTATTTATTAAACTAGTAACAATAGCATATTTGAATAAATATACTATTTCATTGTGCTAATATTATAATATATATTTTAATGGTTATAACTACTTTATACACTATGGATATATTGACATTTGTAAAAGAGCCATTATCTCTTTTTTCCCTCCTCATTTTGTAACTAAACTAGGTTAAGACTAGCTTTGGCTAAGTTAAATATTTGATTTTAAAACTGCTTCCCCAGTGTTTATCTAGTTTGTATTGCAATGGTACTAGAAAAGAATAGATTAAAACCTAGACAAAAAGAGAATAGTTGTTTAGTTTTCATATTGAATTTGCTATATTTTTGGTAGACTAGATATTAGAGAAAAATCTGGATAATTCAATAGATATAAAAATAATAAGGCATTTTTATAATTTTCTGGTTTTAGTCTAGATATTGGTCTTGATTCTTGATAACCCAATTGACAAAATAGTTCAAAAACCAGAGCTCTCTTTATATAAGATTACCTCCAAAACTAGAGGACTAAAATGAAAGTTGGGTGAAATCCAGACCTAAACAGAATAGAAAAAGCAAAAAAAATCTAATTTCTTTAAGGATATTGTCTGTAGTCTCTTACTTGAGTAATTGTAAACAATACAAATATAGTTCTCTAGAAAGTATTTGTTTTAGCAATATTTGATCAATATTTTCTGACAAAAAATTACCTGACAAAAAATCATCTGACAAAAAGACAGTAAATTTATTTTACTAATTTAGAAAGATCTGAAAAGCTGATTAAAAATTCTTTATGACATGACTAAAATAAAGTTATTCTTTGCTTAACTATTTAAATATAATAATATTTTTCAGGACAATTAAACAGTAAGAAAAGTTTTGGACAATTTACTCTGTCATTGACAAAATCTACTTTTCTTCCACCAGGCTATCTGTGTTGAGCGGCTGGTGCTGGATCTGCTTGGCTACCAGTGGACGGGCTGCATCTTCGACTTCGCCACTCTCCTCAGCTGCCTGTTCGCCGTGGCAGCCGTCTGCCAGCTGCGGCCGGGCTTCTGCTACGCTGTTGGCGCCTGGCTGCTGGCCTGGCTCGGCTGGAACGCCTTCCTGATCTGCTTTTACCTGGACGTCGACGGCCTGCAAGAGCGGGCGGCCAGCGTGCTGCACTGGGGCACTGGGAAGACCAGCTACTGGCGAAAGCTGCTGATTGGCTGCTCAGATTATCGGCTGCAGCTGCGGCTTCCGGTTGCGTTGCTAGGCAACCAGAATAACGGCACAGATAGTTCCGCTTGGTGGTGCCTGGTGGATTATCGAACAGCCGAGCTGCTGCACTGCGCAGCGGGGGGCGGCGCCGCCCTGCTCAGCCTCCTGCTGCTCTGCTGCCTCGCCTGCCAGCTGCGCGAGGAGCTGCGCAAATTCGACCGGCCCGGTGGCCCCGCCTCCGCCTACCTGCCCGTGTCGGCCAACTCCAGCTTTGTGAAGATCCGGCCAGGCCGCCGGATGATGCGCCGGCCCGGCGAACACCCCGAGGCCAGCTTGTCGGACGCCGCCGCAGCCGCGGCTGCCGCCAGCTACGCCGACAATTCGCTGGGCCGCCGCTCGGCCGGCAGTCGTCGGAGCAGCGTGATGCGCGACCCCCTGCCCTGGGTTGAGCTTCAGGTGACCGGCGCGCCGCCGCAACAGCAGCAGCCGCCGCCGCTGCGAGTCAACAGCGACGAGGGAGAGGCCAGCGAGTTCATCGACGACGCCCGGCCGCCGCCCTACACGGCCGGGTCCATGGACCCGCGGCACCGGCCGCCGCAGCAGCAGCCGAGAAGGCGGCACCGCAGCGCCGGCAGCAGCGGCCGCAAGCGCAAAAGTCGCAGGCGGGCAGCGGCGGCTCCTCAAGCGGCTCCAACTGGCGCTAACGCCGCCGCCAGTCTCACCGCCGCGTCGATTCCTCGGCCATCGTCGGCTATTGGTTTCCATGACAACCTGGCCTACGCTAGGGACGACGAACTAGATGATCCACCGCCGCCTCCTCCGCCGCCTGTTCAGCAGCTGCCGAAGCTGCCACAGTTCAATCCGACAGCCGGCGGCGGCGGAGTCGTGAACCGGACCTTCCGCCTGTCCTCCGAGTCCGTGCCTGGCGGCCCGGCCACGCCCTACGCGTCTGGCGCCGCTCCGATCTTCCGGCAGCAGCAGCAGCAGCCGCCGTTTGCCCAGCTGGGCGATGACGAGGAGTTTCCGCCGCCTCCGTCTCCGGCGCTGTTCCAGCCGCCGGTGTCTCAGCCGCCCCCGCCGCCGACTCAACAGCAACAGCAGCAGCGAACTGGGACTTCGGCTCAGCAGCGGCTGTTCAGCCCTCAGCAGCAGCACAGCATTCACAGGCCATTGCGCAATCAGCAGCCCACCGCCGCCGCTGTCTCGAGTTCCCGCAGTCGAGCTCCCATCTCACCCGATGCAGCGTTTTCAGGCCTCGACCAGCTTGACGGCGGCGACGCCAGGCTGAGCACCCGCGGCCAGCAGCAGCCGCCGCCGCACCTCAGCCGCTCCTCTGCCGAGCAGAAGCCAATCTTTGTCAGCACGAGAAGCGAGGCGGCCGCGGCTGCAGCTGTTGCGGCTGCTGCCGCTTCGGCATCTTCCACTGCGGCAGTTGGCGGGCCAGCCTTTGGTCACGTGACCTCGCCTCGGGCCAGCCTGCCTCGCCATCCGTCATATCGAAGCGCCACGTCTCCAGGAGTTGGAGGCGGTGGCGGCGAAGGGGATGCTGGAGTTTTTATCGGAGGCGTTCACGGCAGCTCTGTGCTCATCTGAGCCGCCCTAGCAACCAAATCTTGCCAGTGATTGCTTGTTTAACAATTACTAGCTTCTACCCTGACAAGTAGTTTGTGCGGACATGTAACTCGCATCATTTTTTAGAGTTTTCAAATGCCTCCCGCTTTTACGCGTGGCGCCTTGTTGGAAATGAATTTACATGTCTTAGTGTACTTTTATAAAACCTTTGTACATGACTTATTTCACCTACTGTACATACTTGTACCTGTATAAACACATGTAAAGTGCAGCCAACTTGTGTCTGCAATCGAATTCTTATATATTGTTCCAGGAATGTGATATTATTACATTTGGATTTTAAGTGGCTTTTTTATCTTTAAGCGATGTTTTTCAAAGCAATTTTCAGGGTCTAATTGAATATTTTGACATATAGACATGCGCTAATGTTGCTACTTTGGTGAGTAGTATGCTGGATATTGTTGGATATTCTTTGCGATATTAAATTTTAGTTCTGATTCATTGGTTATGAAGACGAATTGATATTTATAGTAGATGATGATTGCAACCTGTAGTTCTACTGCATCAAATGTTTTATATATTAAACTATACATATCTGTGCACTTTACTCTGCCAAGACTGTTGAACACTGAACTGCAATTTCTTGTTTTGTAAATCTAATACGTATGTTACTATATTAAATATATTAAACATGCTCGTATCTTCAATTTTCGGATTCCTCAAATTTCTGCAGTAATTTTCTCACTTTCTTTTATTTTGTGGCAAAAATGCGTTTTTTCTACTAGCAGTTTTCTAATGAGTAGTACGATGGCGATTTTAAAAATACTTTTATCCGCGCTAACCTTAATGATGCCATTGCATCAAACCTATGCTAATTTGCTGCTCTGTCTGAGTCTGTCTGTTTTGTTCTGTTTTCCTGGCGGGCTGGACGTAGGGCGTGCGTGCTTTTGAGACAATTTCCACGTGTTGCATCACCGCCCCATTCTCGGCTCCCAGGCCCTGGGGCCTCTCGGTGGCAAGCATTCGGTGTCGCTGCATGTCTTCGAGTTGCCTTGCTAACGAGCCATAAATTGCGGTTGACTGGCCAACTGTTGCGTAATCGCTCAGGACTGTTTGCTGAGCTGCCCGCCCACCGCTGCTCACCGTGCACAAAATGCTCAACATGAATGTATTGCATGAACAAGCGCTCGGTTGCAATGAAAATCGTTCAAGTTTCACCTCTGCTTTTCCAGGAGAATGCTCGATCTTCTAGCCCTGTCTGTCTGTCTGTCTGTCTGTCTGTCTGTCTGTCTGTCTGTCTGTCTGTCTGTCTGTCTGTCTGTGTCTGTCTGTCTGTCTGTCTGTCTGTCTGTCTGTCTGTCTGTCTGTCTTAGTCTGTCTGTCTGTCTCTCTGTCTGTCTGTCTGTCTGTCTGTCTTTCTGTCTGTCTGTCTGTCTGTCTGTCTGTCTGTCTGTCTGTCTGTCTTTCTGTCTGTCTTAGTGTCTGTCTGTTTTCAACGCAGATTTCAGCTATAATAAATCAGAAAACCGAAGCAGTTGAGCAGAGGTCTGCTCCATCTGGCCAGCCCCAAGCATTGCCCAGAGCGCCCCAAAAAAGCAGCACTGATCCCCTCACTTTACTCTGTTGTGCCGTAGAATATTTGCCGCTCTTACCTGCAGAAAGAGGGGGAGGGCGCTACGCCTTCACGCACCGGTGACGCCCACGCAGGCGCGAGCGCGCATCTCTGCGTGTTGCTGTGCCTGAAGATTTCTATTTTTAAGTTTCTCTTCCATCCAGGGAGTCCTACTGAGTGAGGCGGAGTCTGGAGCGGGAAGAGCTCGCTTGATTTCGTCGTTTTTTTCTTTGAACGTCTCGGCTCATTCGCGAATTTTAAAGCGCATAACTTCACGCGATACTTTTTATCTGACTGTCTCCTGTTCGTAAAATGAAAAACTTCATTTGGAATCAGGTTGAGTTTCAGTCCAGTTGTCTAGTAACAGCTGTCCATGACTATTTTGAACAAGCAGAAGCTAAGATGGGTAAGGGCAGAAGAAGAAAATTTTGGGAAAGGGCCGGTGCCACAGGTCCCGCCTCGTGCCGCCGGCCCACACCCCCAGGCCCCAAGACTGTTTGCTCAAAACTTTCACTTTCATAACTGGAGCCCTCAGCACTCTGCGGCCGTCCACTGGGGTTGGCTTCTATTGCAACTGCTATGGGGCATTCAGTCTATTGAAGAAAGCGGATTTCGTCTGCAGGCAGAGAAGTTCCTTGTTGAAACTATTTCTAAAGAAAATCAATGGTCAGCCATAGGGTAGGGGTGAAACTTGGGTTTGGCAACCGCAGATGCGTTCGTGCCAATGCATTCATTATTCAATAGCTTTTTATGGCAGGTGTGCTCAGCTAAACTGCGTGAATCTGAGTAGACACACAAGAGAGAACTCAAGTCTGCATTCAATTATTTAACGGACTCAACTGGTCGGGTGTTTGCACGCTATGCTTGGAGTTCGTCTGGTGATTGCCTGAAACTCTTGCGAAGCCTTGTGAGTGTGTTGCCTGTCTGAGCTCACGGGTTTTTTAAGGAGTTTGCCATCCATAAAATCACCTGAGTCAACCGGTTAATGATGAGGTTGTCACCCATAAAATCACCTGAGTCAACGGGTTAATGATGAGGTTGTCACCCATAAAATCACCTGAGTCAACGGGTTAGTGATGAGGTTGTCACCCATAAAATCACCTGAGTCAAACGGGTTAATGATGAGGTTGTCACCCATAAAATCACCTGAGTCAACGGGTTAATGATGAGGTTGTCACCCATAAAATCACCTGAGTCAACGGGTTAGTGATGAGGTTGTCACCCATAAAATCACCTGAGTCAAACGGGTTAATGATGAGGTTGTCACCCATAAAATCACCTGAATCAATGGGTTAATGATGAGGTTGTCACCCATAAAATCACCTGAATCAACGGGTTAATGATGAGGTTGTCACCCATAAAATCACCTGTATCTTATCTATTTATTGCTTTAGTGGTACAACTCTCAAAATTGTCACAATAAAAGATGTAAAAGAAGACTTTGAGCTGCCAAGCAATACAGGTGTGAATAAGTTTTCACTAGACGAACCTTACAGCTAATGAAGAGGTGCAATTATTGCTTTTCCGGTCTTCAGCCCCCCCCCTCCCTAGCCACAGTGCAGGTGAAGCTCAGTTGAGGTCCGCAGAAACTGCATGGTGAGTTCTGTGAGCTGCTGCTGAGATGAAGCGGGTAGTTGAGGGCGGCGGGGGCGGCTGCAGGTCTCTGACTGACTGCAGAGCAGTGCCTTGCACAGAATGAAATAAATATTCTTAGGAAGGGCGACAGTTCAGCTGAGACTCTCCCGCTCTCAGCCTTTGCCGTTCAGAAGATAAAAAAGCAGAGTAGGCCCAAGTTCGGGCTCAGCTGCAACTCAGCTGTACATTATCTCAGAATTATTTGCCGCAGAGCCGTGCGAGCTTCGCCTGTCCAAATTCGGACTTGTTCGAGATTCAGCTGCTCACTGGGCTCGGGTTTGGACCCGTCTGCCCTGCCAGACTGGCCCCCTATTGGTCCTGAGCAGGGCAAGGCCTGAGCACTGAGACAGCTGCCCAGGGGGTCAGTGTGTGAATGGGTGAGGCAGTTGTGTGTTTTAAATAAATTGTCTGCAGACCGGACCCCCACCCCAGCACTCTTGAAATTCTACTTCGCATTTCTCTCGCTTTGCATTTCGTTTTGTCTTGGAATCGAGCTCGGGCAGTTGCAGCCAACATGCGGCCATGGTGCAGATGAGGCTGTCCAGACTCCTCAACTTCATCCTCGTCAGTTTGCAAATCTTCATCGCCACCGAGCCGCGCAGAGCTGCCGCATTTGCCGCCATCGGAGAGGGTGTCGAGGCCGGATTTCCGGCGGGCAGCGGCAGCACCGGCCGGTTTTTCGTCGGCGACGACCTGCTGTTCGAATGCCGAGCCTTCGGCGTCATCAACGGCCTGGCGGTGCGCCTCTTCTGCCCGCTGACTCGCCTGCCCGACGGCGGCAGCGGTGGCGGCGGCTCAATCGCCTGCTTCGAGGACTGCAGCAAGCCGCTGTGCGCCAGCGCCGGCAGCCTGGAGGCCTGCCGACAGCGGGTGCCCGAACTGGCCGATGCCGTCTGCAGCATCGACCGGAGGCCGGCGGCGTCCGGCGCTGCCCACCTGTCCGAAGTTGTGCTGACGTACCGGTTCCGGAATGCCAGCAGGCGGCTGGACGGCAGCTTCGCCTGCCAGTACAAGCAGATGCGCTCGCAGTACGCCATCAGCGTGTCCGAGCCCACCACTTCGACGTCTACATCAACGACGACAACGTCCACGACAACGACTACGACAACCACAACGACAGGGCCTGTAAGAAGAGGCCGACCGCCTCACCAGCTGCTGCTGCCTGTCGCTGCCTTGGGCATCGAAGGCGAGGTCAGCCAGGGAAGCGCGGTGACGCAGAGTCCTGTCCTCATCGCTCAAATGCTGAGGAGCTGGCAATTTGCTTGAGCTTGACATTTTAGTCTTTTATTGTCTTCAAAGCTGCTTGACTTGGCTTTGTTGCTTATTTTCTATCAGAACTTACTGAAAATTAAATAGAAGGCTTCTTACTCATCATGATTATAGCAAAATATGACTAAACTTCACTTTTGTTTCTTTGCTGTAAGAATAAATAAAGAAAAACTAAAACAATACAAAAATTAATTTAAAGAAATATGTAACCAAGAATTACTTAATACTTGTATGATTAATTAAAGACAAACAAGCAAAAAATTCTAGCCTTCAGCACTATTTATTTTAGTAGAGAAGTCAATTTCAACTAAAAACACTGAAATTCAAATAAACCAGTTTCAAATATTTTGAATTTAGATCAAATAATTTTCTTATACCAATATATACACCAGAAATTTTGCGTATGTTAAAACTATCTACTGAAAATCAAACTAAATTAAAATTTTATATTGACTTTTTGTTTAATGACCAATGGCAATATATCCACCATAGAGCATAGATATTTTTAATTTACAATCATAATCATAATCTTTTATTATTGAATGCTTTAGAATTAGTATTATTTAGCTAGGCACTAGAAGTAGAACTAAATAATAAAAAGAAAATCAATGACAACTGATACATTCATAACTTTATTCCATTCTTTGTTGTTTATTCTGTCATTTAAAATAGCATATAACAAGGGTATAAGTGCATTTCAAAAAGTGTTAGGTCGATTAGGATTGATGGAATGTAGGTCCCTATTAAAAGCAAGAATTAAATTTTCAGATATTTATTACACTATAGTAAAGATAGGCACAATAATCTTTTCTTAGAAAAATTAATCCTATTGCCCTCTTATTTTATATTCTCACCACACATATACCATAGATTATTGCAAAAGTATTTTAAAAGTATTGAATAAAAATTAGAACTATTATTATTAAAAATTGATAACCTCTGGTGATTACAAAATACACATAAATAATGCAGCATATATTAACTAATAGTTTAAAACTATGCCATGAATTGGTAGAATAACTAATAATTCATACTAGAAATGCGATAAATCAAAATATCGTTTATACTTAAGGTTAAGGGACAGCCACAATTTTTCAAGGGGAAGGCATGACATTGTAATGATAAAAAAATACAGAACCCAACAAGAATCTATGTATACCGAATACTGAACACTTATGTTTTCGGGTACTGTCGGGGAAATGGGAGATTTATAGAACTCGCTGTGCCACAGTAGAGTGTAGGATTAACTTGTTACAGCGATAATTGTCATGATATATACGAGTTAATAATCAGTTTTCACATAAAACAATATAAATAATCAGCAAGACGCTGACGCTATACGCTTTTGAATTTCATACGACAATATACCAAACACATCCATAAAGCATAATCAATCAAGTATTCATTAAAAACTAGATAAACTTGTAAGAATCGAATCGCGCGGGCTCGCGGGTTCCGCGAGCACATTTTTTTATTTTCGTGCCTCCTAAACTGTACAGAATTTTTAGCATGTTTGTTTGGTGCATTGAATAAAGAACCTACAGGAAGTACATATTGTTTCTTTATTAAAAGCTGTAAAAGTTTTATTACGTCGAAAGATTGTTGTATTTTTGCATCATTTGTTTTTTCTCGGCATTTTATTTGCATTAGATCGCACAGAATTAAAAGTGTAGGAAGCGATTAGTTTCGCAGAAAGGGTTACCATCGCTTAACTCATCGTAGACGTATATTGACAAGCAACGTCAGTGAACACGAACGCGATGCACTTTACATCCAACAGTATATCGAGAAATTGGAATCAGATTAGATCTTAGTTTTATAGTTATATACCCCAGCTAGGTACTATTACCTATGTACCATGTTCATAGGATATTGTCCCAATAGTTAAAGTTTCAGCAAAATTTTACCTTACAAGTTACATAAAATTATCTTTATATATTTTATTTCAAAACATGGCTTATTATTGCGACTCACCCACATGTGCATCATGCTGTTTAAAGACGGTTTCAGTTACAGTGACAATGATTTTGATGGTAAGTGTTTTATAATCTTATCAAAAAAAATTTTTGTTATCTAGTTAAGGGTCAAAGACAAGATTTCTTAGTTAAATCTAATTAAAAATATGCTAAGGAAAAAAATGGAACTTGCGTTTAATTTAAAATTTTAATGTATACATTTAAGTCAGTTGATAGATAATACTTAGGTGTTGCATATTGTATATTAATATCTATGGCTATATCTATATTCATATTGCCAATGTATTTTAATTAAAAGTTATAAATAGATACTAAGAATAAATTGAAGTAATAAAAAGCCCAACCAACCTTCTAATTTTTTGTAGAAAAGGCAAGCCAAGCCATTAGTGTTACATTATTTATTTATTAAACTAGTAACAATAGCATATTTGAATAAATATACTATTTCATTGTGCTAATATTATAATATATATTTTAATGGTTATAACTACTTTATACACTATGGATATATTGACATTTGTAAAAGAGCCATTATCTCTTTTTTCCCTCCTCATTTTGTAACTAAACTAGGTTAAGACTAGCTTTGGCTAAGTTAAATATTTGATTTTAAAACTGCTTCCCCAGTGTTTATCTAGTTTGTATTGCAATGGTACTAGAAAAGAATAGATTAAAACCTAGACAAAAAGAGAATAGTTGTTTAGTTTTCATATTGAATTTGCTATATTTTTGGTAGACTAGATATTAGAGAAAAATCTGGATAATTCAATAGATATAAAAATAATAAGGCATTTTTATAATTTTCTGGTTTTAGTCTAGATATTGGTCTTGATTCTTGATAACCCAATTGACAAAATAGTTCAAAAACCAGAGCTCTCTTTATATAAGATTACCTCCAAAACTAGAGGACTAAAATGAAAGTTGGGTGAAATCCAGACCTAAACAGAATAGAAAAAGCAAAAAAAATCTAATTTCTTTAAGGATATTGTCTGTAGTCTCTTACTTGAGTAATTGTAAACAATACAAATATAGTTCTCTAGAAAGTATTTGTTTTAGCAATATTTGATCAATATTTTCTGACAAAAAATCACCTGACAAAAAATCATCTGACAAAAAGACAGTAAATATATTTTACTAATTTAGAAAGATCTGAAAAGCTGATTAAAAATTCTTTATGACATGACTAAAATAAAGTTATTCTTTGCTTAACTATTTAAATATAATAATATTTTTCAGGACAATTAAACAGTAAGAAAAGTTTTGGACAATTTACTCTGTCATTGACAAAATCTACTTTTCTTCCACCAGGCTATCTGTGTTGAGCGGCTGGTGCTGGATCTGCTTGGCTACCAGTGGACGGGCTGCATCTTCGACTTCGCCACTCTCCTCAGCTGCCTGTTCGCCGTGGCAGCCGTCTGCCAGCTGCGGCCGGGCTTCTGCTACGCTGTTGGCGCCTGGCTGCTGGCCTGGCTCGGCTGGAACGCCTTCCTGATCTGCTTCTACCTGGACGTCGACGGCCTGCAGGAGCGGGCGGCCAGCGTGCTGCACTGGGGCACTGGCAAGACCAGCTACTGGCGAAAGCTGCTGATTGGCTGCTCAGATTATCGGCTGCAGCTGCGGCTTCCGGTTGCGTTGCTAGGCAACCAGAATAACGGCACAGATAGTTCCGCTTTGTGGTGCCTGGTGGATTATCGAACAGCCGAGCTGCTGCACTGCGCAGCGGGGGGCGGCGCCGCCCTGCTCAGCATCCTGCTGCTCTGCTGCCTCGCCTGCCAGCTGCGCGAGGAGCTGCGCAAATTCGAACGGCCCGGCGGCCCCGCCTCCGCCTACCTGCCCGTGTCGGCCAACTCCAGCTTTGTGAAGATCCGGCCAGGCCGCCGGATGATGCGCCGGCCCGGCGACCACCCCGAGGCCAGCCTGTCCGACGCCGCCGCGGCCGCGGCTGCCGCCAGCTACGCCGACAATTCGCTGGGCCGCCGCTCGGCCGGCAGTCGTCGGAGCAGCGTCATGCGCGACCCCCTGCCCTGGGTTGAGCTTCAAGTGACCGGCGCGCCGCCGCAACAGCAGCAGCCGCCGCCACTGCGAGTCAACAGCGACGAGGGAGAGGCCAGCGAGTTCATCGACGACGCCCGGCCGCCGCCCTACACGGCCGGGTCCAATTACCCGCGGCACCGGCCGCCGCAGCAGCAGGCGAGAAGGCGGCACCGCAGCGCCGGCAGCAGCGGCCGCAAGCGCAAAAGTCGCAGGCGGGCAGCGGCGGCTCCTCAAGCGGCGCCAACTGGCGCTGGCGCCGCCGTTAGTCTCACCGCTGCGTCGATTCCTCGGCCATCGTCGGCTATTGGTTTCCATGACAACCTGGCCTACGCTAGGGACGATGAACTAGATGATCCACCGCCGCCTCCTCCGCCGCCTGTTCAGCAGCTGCCGAAGCTGCCACAGTTCAATCCGACAGCCGGCGGCGGCGGAGTCGTGAACCGGACCTTCCGCCTGTCCTCCGAGTCCGTGCCTGGCGGCCCAGCCACGCCCTACGCGTCTGGCGCCGCTCCGATCTTCCGGCAGCAGCAGCAGCCGCCGTTTGCCCAGCTGGGCGATGACGAAGAATTTCCGCCGCCTCCGTCTCCGGCGCTGTTCCAGCCGCCGGTGTCTCAGCCGCCCCCGCCGCCGACTCAGCAGCAGCAACAGCAGCAGCCAACTGGGACTTCGGCTCAGCAGCGGCTGTTCAGCCCTCAGCAGCAGCAGCAGCAGCACAGCATTCACAGGCCATTGCGCAATCAGCAGCCCGCCGCCGCCGCTGTTTCGAGTTCCCGCAGTCGAGCTCCCATCTCACCCGATGCAGCGTTTTCAGGCCTCGACCAGCTTGACGGCGGCGACGCCAGGCTGAGCACCCGCGGCCAGCAGCAGCCGCCGCCGCACCTCAGCCGCTCCTCTGCCGAGCAGAAGCCAATCTTTGTCAGCACGAGAAGCGAGGCGGCCGCGGCTGCGGCTGTTGCGGCTGCTGCCGCTTCGGCATCTTCCACTGCCGCAGTTGGCGGGCCAGCCTTTGGTCACGTGACCTCGCCTCGGGCCAGCCTGCCTCGCCATCCGTCATATCGAAGCGCCACGTCTCCAGGAGTCGGAGGCGGCGGCGGCGGAGGAGATGCAGGAGTTTTTATCGGAGGCGTTCACGGCAGCTCTGTGCTCATCTGAGCCGCCCTAGCAACCAAATCTTGCCAGTGATTGCTTGTTTAACAATTACTAGCTACTACCCTGACAAGTAGTTTGTGCGGACATGTAACTCGCATCATTTTTAGAGTTTTCAAATGCCTCCCGCTTTTACGCGTGGCGCCTTGTTGGAAATGAATTTACATGTCTTAGTGTACTTTTATAAAACCTTTGTACATTACTTATTTCACCTACTGTACATACTTGTACCTGTATAAACACATGTAAAGTGCAGCCAACTTGTGTCTGCAATCGAATTCTTATATATTGTTCCAGGAATGTGATATTATTACATTTGGATTTTAAGTGGCTTTTTTATCTTTACGCGATGTTTTTCAAAGCAATTTTCAGGGTCTAATTGAATATTTTGACATATAGACATGCGCTAATGTTGCTACTTTGGTGAGTAGTATGCTGGATATTGTTGGACATTCTTTGCGATATAAAATTTTAGTTTTTATTCATTGGTTATGAAGACGAATTGATATTTATAGTAGATGATGATTGCAACCTGTAGTTCTACTGCACCAAATTTTTTATATATTAAAATATACATATCTGTGCACTTTACTCTGCCAAGACTGTTGAACACTGAACTGCAATTTCTTGTTTTGTAAATCTAATACGTATGTTACTATATTAAATATATTAAACATACTCGTATCTTCAATTTTCGGATTCCTCAAATTTCTACAGTAATTTTCTCACTTTCTTTTATTTTGTGGCAAAAAATGCGTTTTTTCTACTAGCAGTTTTCTAATGAGTAGTACGATGGCGATTTTAAAAATACTTTTATCCGCCCTAACCTTAATGATGCCATTGCATCAAACCTATGCTAATTTGCTGCTCTGTCTGAGTCTGTCTGTTTTGTTCTGTTTTCCTGGCGGGCTGGACGTAGGGCGTGCGTGCTTTTGAGACAATTTCCACGTGTTGCATCACCGCCCCATTCTCGGCTCCCAGGCCCTGGGGCCTCTCGGTGGCAAGCATTCGGTGTCGCTGCATGTCTTCGAGTTGCGTTGCTAACGAGCCATAAATTGCGATTGACTGGCCAACTGTTGCGTAATCGCTCAAGACTGTTTGCTGAGCTGCCCGCCCACCGCTGCTCACCGTGCACAAAATGCTCAACATGAATGTATTGCATGAACAAGCGCTCGGTTGCAATGAAAATCGTTCAAGTTTCACCTCTGCTTTTCCAGGAGAATGCTCGATCTTCTAGCCCTGTCTGTCTGTCTGTCTGTCTGTCTGTCTGTCTGTCTGTGTCTGTCTGTCTGTCGGTCTGTTTTAGTGTCTGTCGGTCTGTTTTAGTGTCTGTCTGTCTGTCTTAGTGTCTGTCTGTCTGTCTGTCTGTCTGTCTGTCTGTCTGTCTGTCTGTCTGTCTTAGTGTCTTAGTGTCTTAGTGTCTGTCTGTCTGTCTGTCTGTCTGTCTGTCTGTTTGTCTGTCTGTGTTTCTTTCTGTCTGTCTGTCTGTCTGTCTTAGTGTCTGTCTTAGTGTCTGTCTGTCTGTCTGTCTGTCTGTCTGTGTTTCTTTCTGTCTGTCTGTCTGTCTGTCTGTCTGTGTTTCTGTTTGTCTGTCTGTCTGTCTGTCTGTCTGTCTGTCTGTCTGTCTGTCTGTCTGTCTGTCTGTCTGTCTGTCTGTCTGTCTGTCTTAGTGTCTGTCTTAGTGTCTTAGTGTCTGTCTGTCTGTCTGTCTGTCTGTCTGTCTGTCTGTCTGTCTGTCTGTCTGTCTGTCTGTCTGTGTTTCTTTCTGTCTGTCTGTCTGTCTGTCTGTCTGTCTGTCTGTCTGTCTGTGTTTCTGTTTGTCTGTCTGTCTGTCTGTCTGTCTGTCTTAGTGTCTGTCTGTTTTCAACGCAGATTTCAGCTGTAATAAATCAGAAAACCGAAGCAGTTGAGCAGAGGTCTGCTCCATCTGGCCAGCCCCAAGCATTGCCCAGAGCGCCCCACAAAAGCAGCACTGATCCCCTCACTTTACTATGTTGTGCCGTAGAATATTTGCCGCTCTTACCTGCAGAAAGAGGGGGAGGGCGCTACGCCTTCACGCACCGGTGACGCCCACGCAGGCGCGAGCGCGCATCTCTGCGTGTTGCTGTGCCTGAAGATTTCTATTTTTAAGTTTCTCTTCCATCCAGGGAGTCCTACTGAGTGAGGCGGAGTCTGGAGCGGTAAGAGCTCGCTTGATTTCGTCGTTTTTTTCTTTGAACGTCTCGGCTCATTCGCGAATTTTAAAGCGCATAACTTCACGCGATACTTTTTATCTGACTGTCTCCTGTTCGTAAAATGAAAAACTTCATTTGGAATCAGGTTGAGTTTGCAGTCCAGTTGTCTAGTAACAGCTGTCCATGACTATTTTGAACAAGCAGAAGCTGAGATGGGTAAGGGCAGAAGAAGAAAATTTTGGGAAAGGGCCGGTGCCACAGGTCCCGCCTCGTGCCGCCGGCCCACACCCCCAGGCCCCAAGACTGTTTGCTCAAAACTTTCACTTTCATAACTGGAGCCCTCAGCACTCTGCGGCCGTCCACTGGGGTTGGCTTCTATTGCAACTGCTATGGGGCATTCAGTCTATTGAAGAAAGCGGATTTCGTCTGCAGGCAGAGAAGTTCCTTGTTGAAACTATTTCTAAAGAAAATCAATGGTCAGCCATAGGGTAGGGGTGAAACTTGGGTTTGGCAACCGCAGATGCGTTCGTGCCAATGCATTCATTATTCAATAGCTTTTTATGGCAGGTGTGCTCAGCTAAACTGCGTGAATCTGAGTAGACACACAAGAGAGAACTCAAGTCTGCATTCAATTATTTAACGGACTCAACTGGTCGGGTGTTTGCACGCTATGCTTGGAGTTCGTCTGGTGATTGCCTGAAACTCTTGCGAAGCGTTGTGAGTTTGTTGCCTGTCTGAGCTCACGGGTTTTTTAAGGAGTTTGCCATTCATAAAATCACCTGAGTCAACCGGTTAATGATGAGGTTGTCACCCATAAAATCACCTGAGTCAACGGGTTAATGATGAGGTTGTCACCCATAAAATCACCTGAGTCAACGGGTTAGTGATGAGGTTGTCACCCATAAAATCACCTGAGTCAAACGGGTTAATGATGAGGTTGTCACCCATAAAATCACCTGAGTCAACGGGTTAATGATGAGGTTGTCACTCATAAAATCACCTGAGTCAACGGGTTAGTGATGAGGTTGTCACCCATAAAATCACCTGAGTCAAACGGGTTAATGATGAGGTTGTCACTCATAAAATCACCTGAGTCAACGGGTTAGTGATGAGGTTGTCACCCATAAAATCACCTGAGTCAACGGGTTAATGATGAGGTTGTCACTCATAAAATCACCTGAGTCAACGGGTTAGTGATGAGGTTGTCACCCATAAAATCACCTGAGTCAACGGGTTAGTGATGAGGTTGTCACTCATAAAATCACCTGAGTCAAACGGGTTAATGATGAGGTTGTCACTCATAAAATCACCTGAGTCAACGGGTTAGTGATGAGGTTGTCACCCATAAAATCACCTGAGTCAACGGGTTAGTGATGAGGTTGTCACCCATAAAATCACCTGAGTCAACCGGTTAATGATGAGGTTGTCACTCAAAATCACCTGTATCTTATCTATTTATTGCTTTAGTGGTACAACTCTCAAAATTGTCACAATAAAAGATGTAAAAGAAGACTTTGAGCTGCCAAGCAATACAGGTGTGAATAAGTTTTCACTGGACGAACCTTGCAGCTAATGAAGAGGTGCAATTATTGCTTTTCCGGTCTTTAGCCCCCCCCCCTAGCCACAGTGCAGGTGAAGCTCAGTTGAGGTCCGCAGAAACTGCATGGTGAGTTCTGTGAGCTGCTGCTGAGATGAAGCGGGGAGTTGGGGGCGGTGGGGGCGGCTGCAGGTCTCTGACTGACTGCAGAGCAGTGCCTTGCACAGAATGAAATAAATATTCTTAGGAAGGGCGACAGTTCAGCTGAGACTCTCCCGCTCTCGCCTTTGCCGTTCAGAAGATAAAAAAGCAGAGTAGGCCCAAGTTCGGGCTCAGCTGCAACTCAGCTGTACATTATCTCAGAATTATTTGCCGCAGAGCCGTGCGAGCTTCTCCTGTCCAAATTCGGACTTGTTCGAGATTCAGCTGCTCACTGGGCTCGGTTTTGGACCCGTCTGCCCTGCCAGACTGGCCCCCTATTGGTCCTGAGCAGGGCAAGGCCTGAGCACTGAGACAGCTGCCCAGGGGGTCAGTGTGTGAATGGGTGAGGCAGTTGTGTGTTTTAAATAAATTGCCTGCAGACCGGACCCCCACCCCAGCACTCTTGAAATTCTACTTCGCATTTCTCTCGCTTTGCATTTCGTTTTGTCTTGGAATCGAGCTCGGGCAGTTGCAGCCAACATGCGGCCATGGTGCAGATGAGGCTGTCCAGACTCCTCAACTTCATCCTCGTCAGTTTGCAAATCTTCATCGCCACCGAGCCGCGCAGAGCTGCCGCATTTGCCGCCATCGGAGAGGGTGTCGAGGCCGGATTTCCAGCGGGCAGCGGCAGCACCGGCCGGTTTTTCGTTGGCGACGACCTGCTGTTCGAATGCCGAGCCTTCGGCGTCATCAACGGCCTGGCGGTGCGCCTCTTCTGCCCGCTGACTCGCCTGCCCGACGGCGGCAGCGGTGGCGGAAGCTCAATCGCCTGCTTCGAGGACTGCAGCAAGCCACTGTGCGCCAGCGCCGGCAGCCTGGAGGCCTGCCGACAGCGGGTGCCCGAACTGGCCGATGCCGTCTGCAGCATCGACCGGAGGCCGGCGGCGTCCGGCGCTGCCCACCTGTCCGAAGTTGTGCTGACGTACCGGTTCCGGAATGCCAGCAGGCGGCTGGACGGCAGCTTCGCCTGCCAGTACAAGCAGATGCGCTCGCAGTACGCCATCAGCGTGTCCGAGCCCACCACTTCGACGTCTACATCAACGACGACAACGTCCACGACAACGACTACGACAACCACAACGACAAAAACGCCGACTACGACTACAGTAGTTCCGTCGTCGACATCGGCAGCCGCGACGACAACAGCGGCAGCAGTGAAGACAGCGCAGCCTGAGACAAGCCCTGCGACCAAGGCCAAGCCAGGTGCTGAGGCCGCGTCATCAACTAAACAGTCTGCTTCTACTACTGCCCGTACTACTGGTTCAAAAGCAGCGCCTACGACAACCGCTGTGCCTGCAGTTGGCGTCTATATTCGTGAGCGGAAATTGTTTTTTTAATTTGAAATTTTTTGAAGCATTTTAATTGAAGAGGGTAGAAAAGGGAATGGAGAAGGGGAGCTAGGGAAGGAGGGGAGAAGGAGAGAGGGGAGAAGGAGAGAGGGGAGGAGGAGAGAGGGGAGAAGGAGAGAGGGGAGAAAGAGAGAGGGGAGGAGGAGAGAGGGGAGAAGGAGAGAGGGGAGGAGGAGAGAGGGGAGAAGGAGAGAGGGGAGAAGGAGAGAGGGGAGAAAGAGAGAGGGGAGGAGGAGAGAGGGGAGAAGGAGAGAGGGGAGGAGGAGAGAGGGGAGAAGGAGAGAGGGGAGGAGGAGAGAGGGGAGAATGAGAGAGGGGAGAAGGAGAGAGGGGAGAAGGAGAGAGGGGAGAAGGAGAGAGGGGAGAAGGAGAGAGGTGAGAAGGAGAGAGGGGAGAAGGAGAGAGGGGAGAAGGAGAGAGGGGAGGAGGAGAGAGGGGAGGAGGAGAGAGGGGAGGAGGAGAGAGGGGAGGAGGAGAGAGGGGAGAGAGGGGAGAGAGAGCGGATGGAGAATGAGAAAATAAAGGGAGAGGGGAGAGCAGCCCGAGACAGGCTAGAAGCAGGCAGCATAGCAGAGAGGATCAGGCAAAGTGTGACACAGGAACGGATCACTTCAAGAGGCTGCTGAAACAGAGAAGAGAGAGCCCAGTGGAAGAAGGTTTTGCCACTTCAGCAATCGGACTTAGCCCTTTTACTTGGCTCTTGAGCATTCCTTTCCACTCAGAGGTGTCAAGTGCTCAGCTCTTTAATCCGCACTGCAGCTTTGGGTGTCACGAACCGTCGCATTAAGGATCTGGGAGCAGCTTCGTCCAGTCTTCGGTCCCCTCACTCTCGAATCGCAGTCAGTTTGGCACTTCTCCAATTCTCGCCTAACAATTAAGCATGCCTTGCCTTAACCCCAAGTCGCCATGCGCACAAGCTGCTCTGATATGGCTTGGCGGCTTCGGCTTGCCGGCATTTTATCTCAGATCTCGGCGAAAATCTGTTTGGATCTGCTGTGCCCAAATTATAATAAGTTGTTTTTGATAAGTGGAGTGCATTTTCAAAGCTATAGTTTATTGCCCGAACCTGAGCAGGTCGCAACACGCCGATCCATACCGTCATCTCGGACACACCAACCGGACAAGCGACTTCGGCCACAGTTACTGACTGGTTCGACACTGAGATCAGTGAGATTCTCCTCTTCAGGCTCGGCCCGTCTAACTGTAGTTTAAGAAATAGATTTCTTCAATAGCAATGCCACGCATTTTAATTGTTTTTGTTGTCAATTTCTTGAATTTCCAGTCGCTTCGCTAAAGAACGGACACGTGCTCATAGCCGGCTTGGTGCTGCTCATCCTCCTGATCATCACCCTGGCTGTGTCCCTCATCTGCTGGAGGCGCTGCTTCAGCTCTAACGGGGGTGAGTAGTAGTAGTAGTAGTAGTAGTAGTAGTAGTAGTAGTAGTAGTAGTAGTAGTAGTAGTAGTAGTAGTAGTAGTAGTAGTAGTAGTAGTAGTAGTAGTAGTAGTAGTAGTAGTAGTAGTAGTAGTAGTAGTAGTAGTAGTAGTAGTAGTAGTAGTAGTAGTAGTAGTAGTAGTAGTAGTAGTAGTAGTAGTAGTAGTAGTAGTAGTAGTAGTAGTAGTAGTAGTAGTAGTAGTAGTAGTAGTAGTAGTAGTAGTAGTAGTAGTAGTAGTAGTAGTAGTAGTAGTAGTAGTAGTAGTAGTAGTAGTAGTAGTAGTAGTAGTAGTAGTAGTAGTAGTAGTAGTAGTAGTAGTAGTAGTAGTAGTAGTAGTAGTAGTAGTAGTAGTAGTAGTAGTAGTAGTAGTAGTAGTAGTAGTAGTAGTAGTAGTAGTAGTAGTAGTAGTAGTAGTAGTAGTAGTAGTAGTAGTAGTAGTAGTAGTAGTAGTAGTAGTAGTAGTAGTAGTAGTAGTAGTAGTAGTAGTAGTAGTAGTAGTAGTAGTAGTAGTAGTAGTAGTAGTAGTAGTAGTAGTAGTAGTAGTAGAGCTAGTCTCTTTACATATCCCGTCAGCTACATCCCGAGACCCAAAACGCCACTGCGAAGGTGGTGGCAGGAGCCGCAGTCGGTATCGACCGCCGCCGCAGGGTCGCGCCTCCGCCCATGGCTCCGTGGACGGCGACACGGCCGACCTGCTACTCCTGCAGAGCCGCTACAGCAGGCCGCCGCCGCTGCTGCCGGTCTCGCGGTCCCGCAGCGGCTCCCGACCCGGAAGCGCCCACTCGTTCGTCAGCTCGCCGATTTACAACGAGCCGGATGTGGCAGCGTCCGCAGCCGCCGCCGCAGCTGCCGCAGCCTCCAACGGCGACTCCGCGTCCTCCGATTACTACGCCCGGCCGGGCACGACCGCTCCTCCCCCGGCTGGGGGATTTTTCTCCCGATCCCAGGACAGCCGGCACTCGTTTCACAGCGTCGGACAGCCGGCAAGTCGGCACCGGGTCAATGGAAGAAGCGGCGGCGGCCACGGCGGCGGCGGCGCTGGCGGCAGCTCCGAGCTGCTCAGCGGAAGTCGAGGCGGCTACGGCGAGGCAACCGTCGGCATCAGCGTCGGCGGCTACGGCTACGGGGATGCCGCTGCCGCTGAGGGCGCCGACCCGCAGAGCGTGAGGGAGATGGTCCACCTGCTGACCGAGCAGGGCCGCGAGCTTCAGCAGCTCAGCAAGCAGGTGCGGGCGTCCCAGCAGGCGCTCAGCCGGCTGGCCGCTTCCTACCACGACCTGCACCGCAGCGTCAGCATGTCCCGCGTGCGCCACCCCAGCAGCAGCCCGCGCCACTCGCCCATCGGCGGTCGCCAGTCCGGCTCCGTCACTGGCGGAGCCTCGTCCTCGGTAGCGACGCCCGACTCCACGGAGGATCCGTACGACGCCGAGGTTACCGAACTGCTGCCATCGGCTGCCCAAATTTCGGCGGCCACGGAGTCCATGACAGCGGAGGCTGCAGCTCTGGGCGACCTGGAGGAGCCGCTCGGTGGCGACAGTCCGGGAGGCGACGTCGACTCGACCGACGGTCTGGCGTCGTCGGCCTCCGGGCGGGCATCCGCCGCTGCCAGTGGCCTGGGCTTCGTTGAGACCATCAATGAAGAGCTGGAAGCCGAGGACGCGACTTTGAAGCCCAACAAGCAGCAAAATCAGCAGCAGCAGCAGCAGCCATAACGGTTGCCATGGAAACTGATCAGAGGACAACTGGACTAAAAATTCTGTCAAAAATAGACACTCTCAGCTGCTGACAATAGCCACTCCCAGCTGCTGACAATAGCCACTCCCAGCTGCTGACAATAGCCACTCCCAGCTGCTGACAATAGACACTCCCAGCTGCTGACAATAGGCACTCCCAGCTGCTGACAATAGCCACTCGCAGCTGCTGATAATAGCCACTCCCACCTGCTGACAAGAGACACTCCCAGCTGCTGACAATAGGCACTCCCAGCTTCTGACAATAGGCACTCCCAGCTGCTGACAATAGGCACTCCCAGCTGCTGACAATAGGCACTCCCAGCTGCTGACAATAGGCACTCCCACCTGCTGACAATAGCCACTCCCAGCTGCTGACAAGAGACACTCCCAGCTGCTGACAATAGGCACTCCCAGCTGCTGACAATAGGCACTCGCAGCTGCTGACAATAGACACTCCCAGTTGCTGACAGAAAGCACTTCTCCACAGACATTTTCCAATCAATCTTTCATGAGATTTTAGAAGCCACTAAATGGCTGAATATCTGGTGGCCAATTTGTGCAATTTTCTGCTTTTGCAAAAGAACTGAATGAACTTCTGAACTGCTTCATGTATCACAGGTTCCAGAAGACTAATATTGACTTTGATTTGGAATTCTTGTCCCGGTTGCTTGCGCTCGGGAATGTGAGACATGCGAACAATGTACTTTTAATTAGTTGCCTTGTTGCAAGCATATTATCTCCATTACGTCTTTCTCTGGTTCATCAACTAATCTTTTTTGCGTGTTAAATAATGTCTCTTATGCGCTTATGTTTGTGAAGACTGCTTTAAAAGTCCACAAAATATTTATTAAACTCCTTTCCCTGTTCATTGTGCTGTGCAACTGTCCGCTATGATCTCCTGCACTGATGTTTTCTGTTTATTTCATTTTTACCTCACTTCAAGTTCTGCGGGCAATAAATCGGTTGTCGGACAGTACAATCGATGTGATAATATTAGCACTTACTGGGTTGAAGATTAACTATACTGTAATCATGTAAGTTCGTCAATTCACTATTTTGTTAATATCGAGTACTTTATTGAATTCACTAATGGACATGGTAAGCTAGTTGCATGTGATAAAAATAAAAATGCAAACTACTCCATTTTCGAGAATAAGTGCATGTGAGTATAAAACTTATTGCATTGTTTGCATTGCTCTTCGCGATAGCGTCATGGCCATTTATAGAGCACAGCAGCACAATGCTGCAATTGCGGAGAAAAACAATTCATCTTTACTTTTCATTAGCATTTGAAGCGTTTTTTGTACTATAAGTAGAAACACAAGCATTTTAATGGAATTATTTAATCGAAAACTGCAAAAGACAAAAAAAATCTGAGGAACCAGCGTCTTGTAAAATGGCAGAAAAAAATAATGTATATTTGAGAAAACTATTTTACATGATGGTACTGTTGAAAGCAGGCAACTATTTCGCAAATCACCTGTTCATTAAATGTTCCGATTACAAAAGTTCAACGTCCGAGGCAGCTTAGCACCGAAAAAAAGCGAATTTGTTAATTGTTATTTGTTAATCCGTAAGAAAGGATTTTCAGGAGTTAACAGAGCTACAGCCTTGTACTTTGACGGACTCGATCTAGCCGTTTGAAAGGCTGCTGCTGCTGCTGCTGCTGCTGCTGCTGCTGCTGCTGCTGCTGCTGCTGCTGCTGCTGCTGCTGCTGCTGCTGCTGATGCTGTTGCTGCTGCTGCTGCTGATGCTGTTGCTGCTGCTCAAAGTGGCCGATCACCTCGGGCCGGGTTCCGCGCCGGTACGATGTCAAACTGCCGCGAATGGTTGCCCTGGCAACGGCTGCCGGGTCGCGCTCGCCATTAAAGTAGTGATGCCCTGCCCGGCTGCTCAGGTGCTCATTGATGGTGCCTCGCCACCAGCCCGCCGTGTGCCGCCCTGAGCCGCCCACGCTGACAGCTCGAGTGAACTGCTGCCGACTGTCCGCTGGGGGCACCGGCGGCTCCTCCCGCTGGCGTTGAATCCCTCGGGACAGCAGCTCGGACAGGTCGGCAGCGTCGGTGACAGCTTCGGCCAGCTTCAGCAGCGTTGGCCGGCGCTGGCTGACGGCGCTGGCAGCTGATGCCGCTGTTGTCCGATTGCCATGGCCCGAGCTGCTGCTGCTGCTGGCTGCGGGCTGGTTCGGAACTTCGTCCAGCACCGAGTTATCATCCAAACCGTCTGCGACCGCTGCTGCTGGTGCTGCTGCCGTCGGCACCTTTGGTTGGGTAAGGATGCTGCATTGCTTACTTATAGCTGTGGTATCTTGTACTGGCTTTGTCTCTTCTATGCTCTAAGTTTCTGTCTGGATTTAGTCCATGAGGATGTCTGGATGAATTGGTTTGGCCCTAATGGTGTTGGATGCTTAGTTGGATCTTTTGATAGGACTTTCTGCTTTGGTGAACTTTACTAAGGCTTTTGATTCCTTGAACTTTGTCCTGTAGTTCATTGGTTTGGTCCATGCTACACTCGCAACCCGTGCAGAAATCACTAGAGACGGGTTTCGCTGCAAAAAACTGCATTGTCAAGTTAGGAAGCTGGCAATTAGTAAACTTTCGAATGGCGAGAAGGCGAAAATGTTGAAAACTTCCAACACCAGCCTCCAGATAAATTTACACGATTTACGAGTGTAGAGTCCTTCAAATTGAGCTGTTCGTGCATCAGCCTCCTTACTGCATTTTGCTTTGATGTTGCCGCCAGTGCTGCCGAACTGCGGGCCGCTCGGGCATCGGTTGAGACTGGCAGATGAAGCCGTCGGTGCGGCTTCGAGTTCGCCGACTGCAGCTTCACTGTGGCGGCGCGTCGGTGCCCGCTGTCGAAGCGGTCGTCTGTAAAGGCGGCATTGTCGAATGCCGGATATCGGCGAGGATCGTAGATGGCAAAGAAGGCCACCGAGGACGATGGAGACGGGGCTGATGAAGCCATGGGTTCTCCTTGAGTTGGCGGAAATGTCACAAGTTACGTTTCTTCGCTAGAAAGTTTTGCTCCGAGAACTGCTAGGGACTAAGAGCACAGCTACACTCAGACTACAGGAGCGGAAGGCAGCCGGTGTTTCTGTGGATTTCTAGAGACTCGAACAGCGGCTATACTGCAGCAATGCGCAGAGGGCTGGGGTGGTCGCGCTGGTGGCAGAGGCGGGCCTTCAATGCAGTAAGTTGGGGGAATAAATTGGCTGTGCGATCGATATCCTTGAGGAGGTTGCGCGGGGCCGGGCCACCCCCCTCTCTCTCTCCTTTTCTTTCTCTCTGACTCTTTTCCCCTAGCTGGTGTGTGATGTGAGTCACTCGCCCAAGCCAAAGAAAGACCGAGAGGTTTTACTGCAGATTAGACTCGCCCGCCGAGGCACGAAACTAATGTCAAGACGCTAAATGTATCCCAACTTCTACGCTTTGCGTCGAAATTAGTCGATAAACTGCAAAATTTACGTTTAATACTGGGAAAGCCATTCGTGCATTTGGCCTGCTTTTCATGACTAAATTATGGCAGAAAGTTTTGCAAAAACTTCAATGCATTTGACTGTAACAGTTGGAGTATACTCGTAGAATCGATCTTATTTCATACACTGATTCTGTTTTTGTTGTTGGTGGTGGTGTTTTTGTTGTTGTTGTTTTACTTGTTTTTTTATTACTGTTGTTGCTGTCTCGACGTTGTTTTACGCTCGTAGTTGTTTCAGTTGTTGTTGTTGTTGTTGTTGTTGCTGTTTTTGTCCAGCAACTTGCTTTAACAGACCGAAAAATATGAAGGAAATTAACAGTACCGATGCTCGTCTCTTAGATTGTAACAGCCAATTCAAAGTTCTTAAGCGTATTTTTTTAATTGTTACGTCACCAGCCAATAAGATGTCTTTATTTAAACAGAAACATGCAATTCTGTATAAAAGAATTGCTATAACGGGTACTTGTAAGTGTAAGAAAAGGTCCGGATTCGGGGACAACCAGCCAACAGGTCACCATTACATCTGAATCAGAGTGGTCTAAAACTGTGTGCAAATCAAGACAGGTGAGAATAAATACTGATACTGAGGC
This sequence comes from Macrostomum lignano, assembly GCA_002269645.1. Lineage (NCBI taxonomy): Eukaryota > Metazoa > Platyhelminthes > Macrostomidae > Macrostomum > Macrostomum lignano. The sequence continues at coordinate 2,242 of NIVC01002813.1, read as the reverse complement.
CGCTGAAGTGCGTCCGAGCGGCCGCTTGGAGAGTTGTGGCCAGAGTTGGCTTAAAGCTGCCACTTGATGACCACTGGTTTCGAAGTGGAAAATCTAACATGCTTATACACTTATGTCAAGGGGTTGTAGCCTTTTAGTCAGAGCGTCGGACTCTGGACAGAAAGTTCGGGAGTTCGATTCTCGACCCACAATCGGAACAATTTGTATCATTGAGCAAGATTCTTAACTCTGCATTGCTTCAGTTCACCCGGCTGTAAAAATGGGTGCCAGCATTAGCTGGGCTAATTGAGGGTGGGCATGACAACCCCCAGTCCTTGGACTGAACAGCCGTACGCAGCCTTCAGATGCGCCGCGCAATAGCTGCGGCTGAGCTGTCAGTTGCACATCTAGTCCAGTTGGGCCATGGACCCTTCCGCAGGGGTGGATCACACTTCAATGATGCTGAGTGTATACGGGTATTTTTGAATATCTATGGCAGAAACTATAACGGGAATCGCCTACGCCTACGTAAGATCCTATTCCAACACGCGGCTTCCATCGGAAGACGATACTCAAGCCTCAAGCATGGCAGGAAATTTCAGCTCGATCGTAGAAACCGGCCTGTTGTCAATTGTTTGCATCATTCTGCGCACCCTGAGACGAACTTCTCATTTAATATTGGTGCACGTCAGCTGGCTGGTGTCACTAGCTGAGCTGCTGCTGGCTACAGCCATTAGCGGTCAGTGCAGCTTCTACCTGGGCTCCATGCAGTGGCACCTGGTGCAGACAGCCGGTCTGTTCGGCCTGCTGGGCGCCTTGGAGTTCTCCGGCTGGCTGGACAGGCCCAGTCTGCTGTGCAGGCTGCCCAGCTTCCCAGCCTGGCTGACTCACAATCTGTCGAGAAGGCAAGAATTTCTGCTGGACCCAATTGTGCAGTCCATTGTTGAACGCGGCTCTGTTGCTGGGGCCGGAAGTGTGTTGCTAAGCAGTAGTCTGAGCAGCGCTGATCAGCGACGCCTGGCCCAGATGTTCCTTTTGTTTTATCTGACGCTGCTTGCGTGGGTCTGCGGCAAGGGTTGTGTTTTCATCTATTTGTATTACTCGCGATGCGATTATATTGTTAATGCGCTAGATGGCTTTGCTTGCGGTTACTTGCGCACTTCGTTGCCGGCAATTTTCACGGCATCAGTTATTGTAAGGCTTGTTATGTTTGTCTTCTGTATTTTGCCTGTTTGATTTAAACTGTTAGGTGCATTCCTATGTGTACTGTAATATTATTTGATAGATAAATTGATAAATTCTGTTTGAATTACGTAGATGCATGTTCGAATAATAAATATGTTCACTATTATTTGTTATCAAGTCGAATAATGCAGTCAAAAGTACTTGTCTCGCTACATCCGTTAATTAGATCCAATAATTACTGCATGTAGTCACTTTTTGACTTTGAAGAAATCAGTCACAGAGATTTCTTTCTTTAGCTGTAACTTTAGACCAAATTCAAGTACAAAGGATGAATTAAGTTGATATACATGTATCTATTTGATGTCAACTGAATCTCTACGACTTGCGTGAATGTTTTTACCAATGCTACATATACACAAAATGGAAAAAAGTCCATGGAGTGGTTAGTGGATTTCTAAATCGAACTTTACTTTATTGGCACTGGCCACCTTATACTAGGCGATCCCAATCGTATTTGCCCGACTATTTTTTAATTTTTCTAGTAAATTAAAAAACTTACAGAAAGTACGATTACAACTGCAATGTTTTTATCTTTATGTAAAAGTTTTTCAGTTTCGAATTTGTTTAAATTGTTGACATGACTTTTGTTACCGTTTGTAAGTTTAATTTGGAATTTTTCTTGCATTTTAAATATTAACGGCCGGGCTTTTGCAGTTATCTTTACCTTTAGGCTTTGCTTCTCATCGATTAATGAAATGGAGCCTAAATTTATCCTTGTCGTTTGCTATATTATCATATATATTATATTATCATAAAGTTTGAAGTTACTTCTAGTGGCAGTTTTAAACCAGTTACATTACATGCATACAAAGCTTGCCTTACATGTAGTGTGGGTAATGGTAGCTAGAGTTCTGGCACCGGAACCTGTTTTCTATGGCTATGTTCGGCAGTCTTCTACAGGCAGTTATCTACTAATGAAGTCTTTGAACATTAGAAGTATTTTGTTTTGAATCTCATCGTTTCGTTTTGATCTTATATTGAACATTTCCCAATATCAACCACCCGTTAAAAAAGTATT
>NIVC01002812.1:126063-138653 GCA_002269645.1 Macrostomum lignano | reverse complement strand
CGAACCCTTAGGTTGGCTCTTAATATATATATCGTAACCAATGCCCAAGTCGGGGCCGAAGTCTTAGCAAATTATCTCGGTTTCGCGTCAGTCACTACATTGGCGTCGCAAGCTGTTCAATCAATAGCTGTTCAACTACAACTGCCCCCACCCGAGCCGTTCGACGTTAACAGAGAATCACACACGCTCGCATCACTGTGGGAGGATTGGTCTTCGCGGTTCTGTGTTTTATTCACGCCTCGGGCGTCAAGGACTCGGCCCAGCAAAGACAATCCTGCTATACACGGGCGGAAAAGAGCTGGCCGAACTCTACAAGCAACTAACCAACACAGGGGACACTATCGACCAACTTATCAAGGCATTTAAAGACCACTTTACCGGTCGCAACTGCGTTGTTCTCTCAAGGTACGAGTTCAGAAATTGCGTTCAGCAGCCGAATCAGAGCATCGATGCATGGGTCAGTCGCTCTACAAGGCCGCGGAAAGCTGCGAATTCGCTGACCTGCATGACTCTCTCATCCGAGACCAGGTCGTCGCCGGCTGTCACTTGAGCAACTCAGGCGTAGACTGCTGCAGACTTCCAACATCAGTCTGCAGGAAGCTTTGCAACTATGCCGAACCTTCGAAGCCGCGAGCTATCAGTCAGCCGCCATGGAAACGCGCCATGATGAGAACATCAACTTCATGCGACGATCTCGAGGTGAACAACACGAGAGCTCATCCTACAAGTACAAGGCCTCTAATACTATTAAATGCTACCGATGAGGCGAAGCCGGGCACCGAAGCTGCAACGCCGCCAAAGGCAAAACATGCAAGAGCTGCAACAAGCCTGGGCACCTGGCCAAGGCCTGCCTATCCAAGGACAGTTTTAAAAACCGACTACACGTCCTCGAAGACAACATGCAGGACCCAGGCTCCTCAGAGCGCGCGAGTAGCCCGTTGATCGACGAAGGAGAAATATTCTGCATGTCTGCAAGCAAGCTGCCCCTGATGGAAATCTCAGTAAACGGCAAGCGAGTGAAAGCGCTAATAGATAGCGGCGCCAGCTGCAACGTCATTGATAGGGCGACCTTCCAGGACATCAAGTCGGCCGAAACGATGCTTTTCAGCTCGACACGTCAACTGTATCCGTTCGGCTCCAGAAGACCCTTGGCCACCGCTGGTCGGACTGAGCTCCCTGTCAAAATCAGCGGTTTAGAGGTCCCGGTCGAGTTCACCGTGGTGCGCAATCCGGGCGTCACTATCCTAGGGAGAGCGACGAGCGAAAAATTCTGAGTCCTGCGAGTGAGACCGCTAGAGCCTGAGACCCGCATTAACAGCATCAGCGGCGTTAGCAAGGTCAATGCAGAGGAGCCTCAGTGCCCAGAGGCCAACTCTGCCGATCTCCCAGTCGAACTGCAGCTCGATCGCATCCTCAGCAAGCACCAGGTGCTCTTCAAGGGAGACGGCTGCGTCAAGGACGTCAAAGTGAGCATCCGACTCAAGGACGGTGCCATCCCGGTCTGCCACCCGCCCAGTCGCGTTCCTATCCACCTTCGGGACTCCGCCATTAAAGAGCTCGAGGAGCTGCTCAGCGAAGGCATAATCGAGAGAGTTTCCGAGCCGTCTGAATAGGTCGCCAGGATGGTTGTGGTCCCAAAAACCACCCCAGCCAGGTGCGAATCACACAAGACCTGCGAGACCTGCGAGTAATAGAAAACAACCTATTCCAACATTTGAAGAAGTGACGGACGAGATGGCCGACTCGCACTATTTTTCGGAGCTGGACATTCACAAAGCCTTCCATCAGATCATACTCGATGAGGGTTCACGAAAACTTCTTACCTTTTCTACGCCACTGGGTTTCATGAGGCTTACGAGGCTATGCATGGGCTTCACATCAGCATCGGAAATATTACAGCGCGTTATGTCTACCGTACTCAGCGGACTGCCAGGAGTGAGATGGGTGCACGACGACATCATTGTGCACGCCCGGGACATCCTGGATCACAACAGCCGCCTAGCCAGCTGCCTCCATCGCCTTCGAGAACACGGCCTGACTCTAAATCAAGCGAAGTGCAAATTCGATGTTCAGGAGGTCGAATTCTTGGCCATGAGGCTGTCCGCTAAAGGCATCCAGCCAGCCGAGTCAAAAGTCAAAGCGATAAAAACCTTCAAGGAGCCGACAAACGCGGCAGAAGTCCGCTCCTTCCTCGGCCTGGTCACGTTCGTCAGTCGTTTCATTCCGGGACTCGCGGACATGACAAAACCACTCCGGGACCTGACCAAGAAGAGCTCAAGCTGGTAGTGGAGCGAGCAGCACGCCAAAGCCTTTCAAACTGTCTGGGACCGCATTGCGAGCGACACCACGCTGGTATTCTTTGATAAGCGCCGCCACACCGAACTCATCGTGGACGCCAGCCCTACAGGACTCGGTGCCATTCTCTGCCAGGTCCAACCGGACGGAGCGTCTCGGCCGGTTGCATTCGCAAGTAGAGCCTTGTCTGCAGTTGAGTCCAGATACTCGCAGACAGAGCGAGAGGCTTTAGCGATCAAGTACGGATGTCTAAAGTTTCGGCACTATCTCAGCGGTGCAGCAAATTTTACAGTCGTGACCGATCATAAGCCGCTGACCTTCATGTTTAAGCCTGGCTCGCGCCCACCTCCACGCATCGAACGCATGGCACTCAGCATCCAGGACTTGCAGTTCAACGTCATTTACCGACCAGGCCCGTTCAACCCAAGTGACATTCTCAGTCGGCAGCCTGAACCCGTTCCAAAAATGATCAACGTCGGCGAGATGCTGGACACCAACTACATCGGCAGCATTGTCCAAGCTGCGACACCAAGAGGACTGTCTCTGCTGCAAGTCAGGAAGCGACGGCATCCCTTCATCGACAATGTCCTCATTGCGCACCGGCAGTTGGGATCTGCGGAACGGCAAGATTCGAATGCATGCGGTTCGACATGAGCTGACGGAGGCGTTCGAGTTCTCCTAAGAGACCAGCGACTTTTGATCCCCGAAGCTCTGCAGTCAACCGTTCTTCAGTTAGCCCATCAAGGTCATCAAGGTGAGATAAAAACTTTACTGCGACTCAATTCAAAAGTCTGGTGGGCAGGAATGTCAGCTGAGGCCAAACGAATGGTGGCGGAGTGCCTAGAGTACGCCGCCGCGAATCATCGAGCAGAAGTCCAGCAGCTCCACTACAACCAACCGAACTACCGGAGTCACCCTGGTCCATCATAGGAATTGATTTTCTCGGTCCCATCAACGGACGACAACTTTTGATGATTGTGAACCACTATTCACGCTATCCGATTGTCATTGCAATGAAGTCGTCCACCGCAGAGTGCACCACCGGCAGCTGCAGCAAATTTTTGCAACGTTTGGAATTCCCAAGCAGATTGTGACGGACAACGGCCCATCATTTCGTCGGAAGCGTTCACTAGTTTCATCAAGAGTCACGGGACCAGCCACCGTCGAATCACGCCGTACCATCCTGAGGCCAACGGCATTACGGAGCGCATCAACAGGTCCCTGAACAAGTCTCTACGCATCTCCAGCGCCCAAGGCGAGCCAAAACTGCACTGCAAGAGCGTCACCAGCCGACCTGATGTTCGGGAGGCCAGTCCAGGACTGCATTCCGAGAATGAATCAGCGCAACCAGAGGATCCCAGCGGTGGCGGTCAGGAGGCGGACAGCGACTACAAGGCCATGAAAACTGACGCTGATGCAAAAAAATCGGCAGACAGCATCGCATCCAAACCGGCGACAGGGTTTTGAGAAGGCGAGTCAAGCACTCCAAGACCGATACCCCCTTCAAAATCGATCCCTGGACAGTCTCTGAGGTCAAACGCGACTCTGTCATTCTCAAGCGACAGGACGGCAACAGCTGCATGCACCATGTCACCGACGTCAAGCGGGTGCCAGCCCTTTCAGCTCCAGAAGGACAAGACACAGCTAATGAGCCGGAAAGCGCTGAACAGACCGCGGCGACTTTCGGCGCTGCGGCGACGATCGAGTCTGGTGCGGCGGAGCCACCAATTGGATGCCGCCCGCACCCAAGAAGCTGCAAAATCCCGAGACCGGACTATCGTGATTGATTTTCTTTCTGACTGATTTGATTCGGACTGATTCATGAACTGTCAATTTCTGCATGATGTTTCACTATCAAAATAACTTTTAATCCCGTTTTTATTTTCCTGTAAAAGTTCACGCGGGGAAAGATGTTATACACGGCCACCCTCATTCTCTGCGCGGGCTATTTTATTCCAAATGCACATTGAGCTAAAGTACGTGCAAGGTTGGTGTACGTTTAATTGAATGTACATTTCCCTCGTATCGAACCCTAGGTTGGCTCTTAAATATATATATCGTAACCAATGCCCAAGTCGGGGCCGAAGTCTTACTCAGCGAATTATTTCGGTCGGTTTCGCGTCAGTCACTACATTAGTAAAATTATTTTCTAGCTCCATATGAAATTTCTGAAAAATTCTTGCTACAAACATACGAGTAGTTCTAGATGATGCTTACAACGAGGTGCTAAATGTGGTTGGTGGCAGCACCAACCAGCGAGACCAAATACAAAAAAACCAACCCATGTTCTAATTTAAATTTTCGACACGATAAAAAGCCACTTGCAGTGACGCGAAAAAGCATTAACTGTATTGTTAAACACTGAAACTTCTCATTTATTTAATCACTTGTTAAAAACGCATTGTTTAATAAACAAAAACCACTGGTCGCACAATTTGCAAAAGTGTTAATAGAAACAGAGGTACACACTGGCTTAAACTTTATTTAACTCTGAACAAATCCGATGGCAAAACGATCTGACTGCGAACAAGAGCTTAAGGAGTCAAACTTGATACAGTAAATCGAATTGAATCAGCTCGATATGTGCAGTAGACAAGTGAAGAGAAACGTCAAAAAACGGCACAGCTTTTGGTTAGTAAAAAAATAATTCGAATGTTAAACTCAGCTAGACAACTCTGAAGGGTACTTTTTTACAGAAACTCGAGCTACGAGATCTACTAGTAAGACAGGTAGACACAGATTGAATAACACAAACGTAACTGACTATAAATGTTAACTACAAATACACTGAAATTTAAACGCGGTACTGAACTGTGGGCAAAAACAGTGCAGCAAACACTTGTTGCATTGCATGCCACCTTTGCTTGAGTTTTGCTAAAGCATGAAGTCAAACCAACAAGGCTGCGAAAGACTTGCTTGTTCTCGAATCAATATTTCATTTAATTTGGACAAAAAATAAAATTACAGAACACATAACTGTGAGAAATGACCAAATGGCGTGACAATTCAAGCTCGAACTCCTTGAATTTGAATAGCAACTTATTGTTTACCTTAAGCTTGAACATTGACTATAGAAGCCCAACAGCGAGTATGGTGATGAATGAACACGAGCGAAAAGCATTTTTATTCATAAATACTGCTTGAAGTGATTACTGCCAAGTGACATCGATTGAACTGAAGTACGTAGCCAGCTTACGTATTGCAATGCGGATGCTATTACAAATAGCTATTTAGCATTCTATGTAGCTAAGCGAATGTATTGACAACCAACGATTCCCAATTGCTCGCATATAGCCAAAACAAAAAGTCTCTTGCTTCTAAGGATTAAATCAATGCATATATGGGCTATCAGCTGAAACGCTGGGCAACGGCGGAGGCGTTTGCGTAGGCGGCGGCGGCTGCGTAGGCGGTGGAGGCGGCGGTGTGAAAGTCAGCGGCAAAGAAGCGCCAGACGGAGGCGGTCGCGAGTAGTCAGTGAAGCCTCGAATTCTCGGCGGCTGCTGCTGATTATGATTATGACTGTGATTATTATTATTGTTAGATAGGTGATACACGTGCTGCTGTGCTGACACTGAGCTGGCAGATCTGTGCAGACCTGAGCTAAGCTGATGAGGCTGAGTTGAAGGAGGCGGAGGTGGAGGCACGAAGGACGCTGGCAGCATCAGCTCTTCCGGACGCTCGTAGACCTCGCCTGCCATGATGAATGTATTGGTTGGGAATCAGGCTTAGATGAAGATTAAAATTGGATAAAAGAAACAACAATTATAGTTCAATATAATGCTCACAGTTAATCCTACTCTGCGACAAGTAAATCGGCCTCAGATGCTGCTGCTGTTGCTGCCCCAACGGTATCTGCGGTTGTAGCTTCATCATTGGCGCTACAAGCGGTTCGGCGCCGACGCCGCCACCAGAGCCATTAAGCGCGGCAGTGGTCGCACGACGCGGCCTCCGTTTCCGTCGCTGCTGAGGCTGAGATTGCTGTTGCTGTTGTTGCTGCTGATTGAGCCGAGGTCTACTTCCGCTGTCGAGGGTGGCGCTGTTATAAAACCGACCATTGCCAGATTTAAAGTACGGATCGGGGTCGAGACCGTCCTCGAAGTCGCTGTCGCCGCCGCCGCTAGGCGGTTGACGATAGAGTTCATAAGGATAGGAATTGTTTTCCTGTTGATGAAGCACCTGCTGCTGATAGTAGGAGTCTGCTTGGAATGGTTGCTGCTGCATTTGATAATAGTGCTGCAGAGGAGAGGCATTCTGCTGTTGCTGCTGCTGCTGTTGTAGCAGAGGAACCATCCCGCTGCGCAGAGAGGCGTACTGTCCGTAAGCCGGCTGTCTATAGCCAACAGCAGATGAAGGCAGCTGCGGAGGCGGACTCTGGTAGTGGCCAAGGTTTGGAGTAGCCATGGCGCTCGGTGGCAGATATCCAGTGGCAGATTTGAACAGGGTGTTCGAGTCCATCGGCGGTGAAAATGCCAGAGGCAGATGAGAAGCTGGTGGAGAAGAGTTAAGGTGTGAGAAATTGTGTAAGAAAAATTATAGAAGCACGAGATGGCAGCGAAAGTACTTACTATCAACCATATCAAGTGAGATGACAAATCATAACAAATAATAATTTTCTAAACAATTTAAGCCAACTAACTAAACAACAACAGGAAGTGAAACGGAAAAAGCGTATAAATAATAATCCTTACGCGTTCCAATCCCCTCTAGTTTACCCTAGTAGCGGCATGATCAAGTCAAACTAATAATCTAACAAATAATAGCAGAAAATAGACAATACTGAAGGCATTAGAATATCAATAAAAAACAAACAACGTATTCATGTAATATATACAATAAAACTAAAAATGCGCCAGCTAAACTACTAAGGAATCTATACGAGAACAATATTTTACTGTATATACGTTGATACGGCTCTCACCATAGGTAATGTTATTACTCCACGAGTCGTCTGTGAGAATTTTGGAATTATTTTAATACGAATGAAGTATTAAAGTTAAACGTAGAAAGTCTATAAATTGACACTTAATTATCACTACTAAATAAAAGATTAGCTCAACGTAAACTAACCATACAACTTTATGCAATGAAAAGCCAAATGCCTCGTCATCTAAATTAAATATTAATACAATACGCAATCGTTAAACTTACTAGGCAAAGCCGATCGTCGATGTTTGGTCCGCCATTTCCGTAACAGGCAAAATCCAAGCAGGCCTAAGCCTAGAAGAACCAGCAGGGCTATTAAGCCGCTAACCAACAGTATAAGCACCATGTTGTGTTTCGGCCCAGCATTTGATTCGGAATCATTTTTATTTCTTTTGTCCCCATTCGGAAATTTATCGAGTCCGATAGGAAGTTTCAGGCTGACCGCGGCGCTGTCTGGCGACCTTAACAGACGATCCTCATTAGATCCGGAAGCGCGGCCGTCACTAAACTCTAATTCGGCAAACATGCGCAGGGTGTACTGGTATCCCGGCTGCAAATCGTAGAAATAGTATTGCCTAGCCGAGCCGTTACCCACTCGGTACTTTGTGTACTGATTAGTTCCATTCTCCAGCTGACGCCTGGCCCAGATTACGAAACCGACTGCGACCGCGTCAGAAGAAGCATCATAGGCCCACTTAAGCGGCTCGTCGGAGCTAAATCTTGGCACGTCGGTTATCTGAATGTTTAAAAATCATTAGATAAGTAATAGCAGTAGTAGCTTATTTTCTAATGTAACAACTTAGCTGGTACTTTTCCTCTACAGCAGTGGTAGGGGAGCTTTTGAATCGTAAAATGCTTGACAGCCAGATTATAGACAGTCTGAACGATCTACCAAGTTAACTCTACTACACTAAATAAGCATATTGATCATGTAAGTCAAGAGTAGATAAAAAATACAAGGAGTTTATAAAGTTGACTTCATGAAGATGTACGAGCCGTAACGTTATCTTGTATACCTCATGTAGCCCACAAGATGCAGCGTCATAACAGTCTGTCTCTAAAAATCCTAAGACTAAATAAACTGTTTCAATCACCTTAACTAGCTTTTTCAATTCCCATTAATTTCATTCCTATCTGTCACTTGTTCATTAGTCATGCAACCGATACTCACCTTAGGCGGTGGACCGACAATATCGGCAAAACTAACAGGCGGCCGACTCCAATCGGTGAGCCCGAACTCCGACCGGTCACTAGTGATGGCGGCCAGATGAAAGGCTAAACGAAATTGATAGACCCTACCTGGTCGGGCGCCGGCCCAAACAACGTGTAACCTGCGACGGGAATCGTGCGCGGAAACCGCAGTCCCAGCGGTAGCGGGTACCGTGTCGTCTAGGGTGCGAATTTCGCCTGGACAGTCGATATCGTTAGTGCCAGCGGTCTGTTTCACCAAAGCGGCTGTGTCGCAGTACTGCACTCGATAATATTTAATTAATTGTGAATTTGGAGTCCACCAGCTGATATTGACCACCGTGCTACTATCGACTCGACGTGCTTCTGGCGCTTTTGTGTCTGGATTGCATTTGGATACAATTTATATATTAGAAATTCCACCGCTGCCACCACAATTGACACACTAAGCTTAACCGGTGAAAACGGTACCCAGGCCAAGAAGCGTCCCAGGGTCACTTGCGCCAAAAAGTCATCAAAAAAGTCGTTTAAGAGTCAATTTGAGACGTTTTTTGTCTGCGACGCTGGGGCGCTTTTATAATGACTCTGGGGTCGTAGAGTCGTATCTGAGGCGTGCTAGAGTCGCTTTAGAATCACTGAGTTGCGTCTGAAGCGCATCTGCGTGACTTGCGTGATGCACTCATAACTAATCAGTCGCCTCTCCATCGCATCACAGTCGTTTGATTTGAGTTTTTTAAGTCACAAGAGTCGCTATAGTCACTAAGTGAGTGATTTTAATTGACTCTTTAGCAATTCTTGTCAGGGAAACGTTTTCAACGGTTTAGTAAATTTATTATAAACTTGAATATTTAAATTATTACGTGTAACTTATCCTAACTTGAGTTTAAATTGTTCAATGATACTTTTTTATATCTGCAGCTATAGAGATCAAAAGATCAAACGTTAGAAAAGTTGCAAATTTAGTGGATCTGGTGTAAAGAATCCAACCAAATTCGCTTTTTCAACAAAAAATCCTAATATTATTATGTAAGCATTTAATATACATTACTCACATTCAGCAGGATATCCACCGCTAGTTCCAATTCCGCTTCCGTCTGATGAGCCGCCGCCACCACCAGCGGGTGGCATTGCGGTAGGTTGCGCTGGAGAGATGGGCTCTGAAAGAATGGTACAATTATTGTTAAGGGCATAGCTCAACGTAATGTAGAAGACGGGGTTTTCGCATTTTTAAGTCAAGGTCCGAAGGTTACTCTTAAGCTAACAAGCCTATGAGTGGAAGTTCCTTCTGATATTACATTTGTACCTGATTGCATGATGCTCTTTCATAAGCTCTAATTTAGCATCGGAAGGGAGGGGAGATACAGGAGACGAGAGAATGGAGAAGGAGAGAGGGGAGATTAGAGAGGAGAGCTGAGAAAAGACACAAACCTTGAGCGGCCGGATTGCTATTGTGAAGTTTCAAAGGACCCGAGGGCCGGATAGAGAAGCCTGGCGGGCCGGACTTTGACGACCCCTGATATACACGTAAATATAAATAAGCAATATAAATAAGTGCTCACTCACCATATCCAGCATGGATAGTCTGAACAAACAATAGTCGGCCAGTATCCTTTTGGGTAACTCGGCACTTATACACACCCTGGAAGCGGGCTTTTTCATCGCCGAATTTAGTCGAACTCACCAGACCAAGAATATTCTCGAATTGCATGTACGGATTCAGAATCGGTCCTTTGCTAGGAGTAACATTAATCAGCTGATTGTCCTTATAGAAGGTGAACACGTAATTACTTCGAGGCTCAAACTGACTGCCGCATTTGATCTGTTGGAAAGTTTCTCCCGGCTTCAATAGTTTGTAGGTTACACTCTTTGTGCTGTTTAAGAACTGAACGATTTCTTTGTCGGTGGTCGATGGATTAGTGGTAGCCCCAGCAGGTTCGTCAATCGGTGGTCGGGCTGGTGTTGGAACTGCTGCAAAGATTTTCATTTTTCAAATCAAATTTGGGAGAAAAACTAATAGATATCCTCGGCAGGAATCTATTGAGTGCTCACCTGGCTCAGTCGGCCGTTGCAGCGTGTCGCCTTGAACGGTGAGCAAAGCGTTTGCGCTCTCCCAGATGTCGGCCTCCGGGTCGCTAGCGATGCATTGGAAAATGCCGCGTATTGACGGGTTCAGCTTACGCACCCTGATTGTGGACACTGGAAAATTGTCAAGACGAATCCAGTATGATGATGAAGATGAATAACAAAAATGAGTATCATGAATAACTCCTGAAAATAAAATTACTTACATCCGGTACTTGAAGTTTCATCTGAAATGATGATAGTAAAAATGAAAAAAATAGTAAAGTAGATTTTAACGAGCGTATCACCCAAATTCTTACTGGACTCTTCAAAGGGTGCCGCTATCTCCTTCCACAGATTCATTTAAGGGTGCCACTATCTCCTTCCGCAGATTCATCAAAGGGTGCCGCTATTTCCTTCCACAGACTTTTCAAAGGGTGCCGCTATTCCCTTCCACAGACTTTTCAAAGGGTGCCACTACCCTTTTTTCCCAACGCTTTCACATATTGTTTAATCCTACCTTGAATCGCCGGTCCCTCGCTGTCTCGAGGACTAACGAATCTGCCATTGTTGTACCACAGTAAAGAACGGCTGCTTGAGCCGCCAGAAATGCGACACTTGAAGCTGGCTTCGGAGTCTGGTGTGCTCATCTTTACATTTTCCGGCTTGACAACAATGGAGAGACGCTCTTAAAGTGATGTGTTAGTTTTACAATGTGCACTGTAGGTTGATGATTTTTAAATTCATCAGTACAGACGAATTATTATTATTATTAATATTATTATTATTACAGAAGGACCGCAGACACCCTGGATCAACTCCCAAGCACATACACCCTAATCGTCAGGCGTGTGCACTCTGTGCCTTGGGGGTTGGCCCTCATGGGCCTGAACCGCACGATAACCCTTGCAACCCTTGCAGCAGACAGATCTTGCAACAATTCAAAAAAGCAATGAATTTAGTAAAACATTGTTTTTTAAATTACTTTTAACAGAAATCTTAAACATCCTTCCCAGCGTCAGATCTCTAGTGTGCACGTTCCCATTTCGATAGGTCGCCCGGCAGGTGTAATCGCCGGCATCGTCAACTTGAATATTTTTAAACTGCAACAGGCCGAACTCTTTCCTTTCTTTTGCCGACTCAGGCAACTGTCGCATGCCGTTGTCTCGGAGGAAGGACACCTCAGCGATGGGTGAGGACTCCGTGATGCAGGTGTAAGTCACGTTGTCACCCTCTGTCACCGTCAAATTTGTTGGCTTTGGTGGCGATAGAAATGTCGGCTTGAAAGCCTGCAGGGCCTCTGTGAACAGGGCGAGAGAAGAAAAAGGTTGTCACATTATTTTTTGCCTACTGACGCTAAGAATTCAGTAGAGAGTTGAGAATTTGAAAAATTTTTTTAACAAAGTTGCAAAATTTATAAATTACAGTTTTAGGAATTTTTTAATTTTATAATTAATCACCTATAAGTCCTTGAAAATTATTTTGGTTTTGATACCAAGCTTGGGGTCGGCGTACACTGAGGATTAGGGTGGGTGCACACTGAGGATTGGGGTTGGTGTACACTGATGATTGGGGTCGGCGTACACTGATGATTGGGGTTGGTGTACACTAAGGATTAGGGTTGGTGTACACTGAGGATTGGGGTTGGTGTACACTGAGGATTGGGGTTAGTGTACACTGAGGATTGGGGTTGGTGTACACTGAGGATTGGGGTTGGTGTACACTGAGGATTGGGGTTGGTGTACACTGAGGATTGGGGTTGGTGTACACTGAGAATTAGGGTGTGTGCACACTGAGGATTGGGGTGGGTGTACACTGAGTATTGGGGTGGGTGTACACCGAAGATTGGGGTGAGTGTACACCGAAGATTGGGGTGGGTGTACACTGAGAATTGGGATGGGTGTACACTTATTGGGGTGAGTGTACACTGAGGATCGGGGTGGGTGTACACTGAGTATTGGGGTGGGTGTACACTAAGGATTGGGGTGGGTGTACACTGAGGATTGGGGTGGGTGTACACTGAGTATTGGGGTGCGTGTACACTGAGGATTGGGGTGAGTGTACACTGAGGATTGGGGTGGGTGCAAATCGAGATTCACTCTAATCAAATTGCCTTATCATAG
>NIVC01002812.1:106063-111063 GCA_002269645.1 Macrostomum lignano | reverse complement strand
GAATTGTCACTCTCCCTATCTGTTCACTCTCGAATTGTCACTCTCCCTATCTGTTCTCTTTCGAATTGTCACTCTCCCTATCTGCTCTCTTTCGAATTGTCACTCTCCCTATCTGTTCTCTTTCGAATTGTCACTCTCCCTATCTGTTCTCTTTCGAATTGTCACTCTCCCTATCTGTTCTCTTTCGAATTGTCACTCTCCCTATCTGCTCTCTTTCGAATTGTCACTCTCCTTATCTGTTCTCTTTCGAATTGTCAGTCTCCCTATCTGTTCACTCTCGAATTGTCACTCTCCCTATCTGTTCACTCTCGAATTGTCACTCTCCCTATCTGTTCTCTTTCGAATTGTCACTCTCCCTATCTGTTCTCTTTCGAATTGTCACTCTCCCTATCTGCTCTCTTTCGAATTGTCACTCTCCCTATCTGTTCTCTTTCGAATTGTCACTCTCCCTATCTGTTCTCTTTCGAATTGTCACTCTCCCTATCTGTTCTCTTTCGAATTGTCACTCTCCCTATCTGCTCTCTTTCGAATTGTCACTCTCCTTATCTGTTCTCTTTCGAATTGTCACTCTCCCTATCTGTTCACTCTCTGTTTGTCACTCTCCCTATCTGTTCACTTTCGAATTGTCACTCTCCCTATCTGTTCACTTTCGAATTGTCACTCTCCCTATCTGTTCTCTTTCGAATTGTCACTCTCCCTATCTGTTCTCTTTCGAATTGTCACTCTCCCTATCTGTTCACTCTCTGTGTGTCACTCTCCCAATCTGTTCTCTTTCGAATTGTCAGTCTCCCTATCTGTTCACTCTCGAATTGTCACTCTCCCTATCTGTTCACTCTCTGTGTGTCACTCTCCCTATCTGTTCACTTTCGAATTGTCACTCTCCCTATCTGTTCACTCTCGAATTGTCACTCTCCCTATCTGTTCA
Source organism: Macrostomum lignano (assembly GCA_002269645.1). Taxonomy (NCBI): domain Eukaryota; kingdom Metazoa; phylum Platyhelminthes; family Macrostomidae; genus Macrostomum; species Macrostomum lignano. The sequence goes on along the minus strand of NIVC01002812.1, from coordinate 110,138 downwards.
CTCTCTGTTTGTCACTCTCCTTATCTGTTCACTCTCGAATTGTCACTCTCCCTATCTGTTCACTTTCGAATTGTCACTCTCCCTATCTGTTCATCTGGAATTGTCACTCTCCCTATCTGTTCACTCTCGAATTGTCACTCTCCTTATCTGTTCTCTTTCGAATTGTCACTCTCCTTATCTGTTCACTCTCGAATTGTCACTCTCCTTATCTGTTCACTCTCGAATTGTCACTCTCCCTATCTGTTCTCTTTCGAATTGTCACTCTCCCTATCTGTTCTCTTTCGAATTGTCACTCTCCCTATCTGTTCACTCTCTGTGTGTCACTCTCCCAATCTGTTCTCTTTCGAATTGTCAGTCTCCCTATCTGTTCACTCTCGAATTGTCACTCTCCCTATCTGTTCACTCTCTGTTTGTCACTCTCCCTATCTGTTCTCTTTCGAATTGTCACTCTCCCTATCTGTTCTCTTTCGAATTGTCACTCTCCCTATCTGTTCTCTTTCGAATTGTCACTCTCCCTATCTGTTCACTCTCGAATTTTCACTCTCCTTATCTGTTCTATTTCAAATTGTCACTCTCCCTAACTGTTCTCTTTCGAATTGTCACTCTCCCTATCTGTTCTCTTTCGAATTGTCACTCTCCCTATCTGTTCACTCTCGAATTGTCACTCTCCCTATCTCTTCTCTTTCGAATTGTCACTCTCCCTATCTGTTCACTCTCGAATTGTCACTCTCCCTATCTGTTCACTCTCGAATTGTCACTCTCCCTATCTGTTCTCTTTCGAATCGTCACTCTCCCTATCTGTTCACTTTCGAATTGTCACTCTCCCTATCTGTTCACTTTCGAATTGTCACTCTCCCTATCTGTTCTCTTTCGAATTGTCACTCTCCCTATCTGTTCTCTTTCGAATTGTCACTCTCCCTATCTGTTCTCTTTCGAATTGTCACTCTCCCTATCTGTTCTCTTTCGAATTGTCACTCTCCCTATCTGTTCTCTTTCGAATTGTCACTCTCCTTATCTGTTCATCTGGAATTGTCACTCTCCTTATCTGTTCACTCTCGAATTGTCACTCTCCCTATCTGTTCACTCTCGAATTGTCACTGTCCCTATCTGTTCACTTTCGAATTGTCACTCTCCCTATCTGTTCTCTTTCGAATTGTCACTCACCTTATCTGTTATCTTTCGAATTGTCACTCTCCCTATCTGTTCACTCTCGAATTGTCACTCTCCTTATCTGTTCACTTTCGAATTGTCACTCTCCTTATCTGTTCTATTTCGAATTGTCACTCTCCCTATCTGTTCACTCTCGAATTGTCACTCTCCTTATCTGTTCACTCTCGAATTGTCACTCTCCCTATCTGTTCACTCTCTGTTTGTCACCCTACCTCTGTCACAGTATCGCCTTTTTCGCTCTATGTAGTTTTCATCCAAACTTTTCACTGTCCATAACTTTTCGCTCTCTTAAGCACATTTTTGTTTAAGCTCAGTCCACGCACCTATACTTTTGTACTAATTAACAGAGAGAAAACAACTAAAGTAGAAACTGCAATTTAACACTACAATCAAAGCCTGCTCCTCAACCAGTCAGTCAGAGAAGCAAGTCAAAGGACAAACCCAACAGATTTTTTGCCTCATCTGTTTAGCCCTCTAATTACAGGGAACTCAAAAGCAACGCTCATGTGACAGTATTATATAATTAATACGCTGAGCCTTTTGAGCTGGTTCTTTCTTACAAACAAAGAGCGTCATTTTAAGTCAAGGTATTTTGTTTAGCGTAGTTATAGTGGGTTTGCGTTCAGCCGAAAAACACACTGATAAAAGAATTAGGCCACTTCAGCCTTGATACACGGACCACTTGACGAAAGAAAGCTGCCCCTTGATGCTTTTAACGATTGGGAGTTTATATTAAACGCAATCAAATATTAATAAACTCAATGAAGTGTGGTGGGCCAAAAAATGCTGGCTATTAAATTGATATCAAGACCACCCAGACTAAAAGTACATTTTGGGATAAAATTTCGTGTTAAATGATATAGAAATTCCAACTTACGGGGTAGGAATTATGGTGAAATCTCATCTTAAGAAACTCGTACTCACCCTAGGATATCTCACCCTAGGATAATCTCACTAGGATAATCTCACCCCAGTAAATAATTAATCTCACTAGGATAATCTCACCCTAGTAAATTAATAATCTGACTAGGAAAATCTCACCCCAGTAAATTAATAATCTCACTAGGATAATCTCACCCCAGTAAATTAATAATCTCACTAGGATATCTCACCCCAATAAATTAATAATCTCACTAGGATAATCTCACCCCAGTAAATTAATAATCTCACTAGGATATCTCACCCCAATAAATTAATAATCTCACTAGGATAATCTCACCCCAATAAATTAATAATCTCACTAGGATAATCTCACCCCAGTAAATTAATAATCTCACTAGGATAATCTCACCCTAGTAAATTATTAATCTCACTAGGATAATCTCACCCCAGTAAATTAATAATCTCACTAGGATAATCTCACCCCAGTAAATTAATAATCTCACTAGGATATCTCACCCCAATAAATTAATAATCTCACTAGGATAATCTCACCCCAGTAAATTAATAATCTCACTAGAATATCTCACCCCAATAAATTAATAATCTCACTAGGATAATCTCACCCCAGTAAATTAATAATCTCACTAGGATAATCTCACCCCAGTAAATTAATAATCTCACTAGGATAATCTCACCCCAGTAAATTAATAATCTCACTAGGATAATCTCACCCTAGTAAATTAATAATCTCACTAGGATAATCTCACCCTAGTAAATTAATAATCTTACTAGGATAATCTCACCCCAGTAAATTAATAATCTCACTAGGATAATCTCACCCTAGTAAATTAATAATCTTACTAGGATAATCTCACCCCAGTAAATTAATAATCTCACTAGGATAATCTCACCCCAGTAAATTAATAATCTCACTAGAATATCTCACCCCAATAAATTAATAATCTCACTAGGATAATCTCACCCCAGTAAATTAATAATCTCACTAGGATAATCTCACCCCAGTAAATTAATAATCTCACTAGGATAATCTCACCCCAGTAAATTAATAATCTCACTAGGATAATCTCACCCTAGTAAATTAATAATCTCACTAGGATAATCTCACCCTAGTAAATTAATAATCTTACTAGGATAATCTCACCCCAGTAAATTAATAATCTCACTAGGATAATCTCACCCTAGTAAATTAATAATCTTACTAGGATAATCTCACCACAGTAAATTAATAATCTCACTAGGATAATCTCTCCCGATAAATTGATACTCTCAGTAGGATAATCTAACCCCAGTAAATAGACAATCTCACTAGGATAATATCACCCCAATAAATTGATACTCTCACTAGGATAATCTAACTCCAGTAAAAAGATAATCTCACTACGATAATCTCACTACAATAGAGTGATAATCTCACCCAAGTAAACTCATACTCCCACTAGGATAATCTCACCCTAGTAAATAGATAATCTCACTAGGATAATCTCACCTCAATAAATTATGACTCTCACTAGGGTAATCTTAAAATAAAGTCATAAAATCCTAGGAAGCCGTGAAACAAGAACAGAGTTAGGATGACAAATTCCCTTAGGATGACAAACAGATAGATAAAAGAAGACAAAACCAATCCAGATTAAAAAAAAGCAATTTATGTTGCAGAACATGCAATCCCCCAAGCCGAGATGAAGAGATCTGCTACAATCCTTACACAAGAGGCTGCGAAATCAAAGGTACAGCCGGAGGTGAAGATGAAGATGGAAATTCTCGGCTGAAGAAGACGTATAGGGGAGCAGAAGATGGCTTATCTTGAAGAAGCGCCAAGACAAGATGAGGAGCGGCTTACGCCGGGGATAATCTACAAACAAAATAATGACTAAAAGCCTAATTGAGTGGCGTGAGCGACTGACTGGCAACTGACCGCGGCCTAAGGTCACATATAGAGGCATTGAATAGGGTAGGGAATGCAGTGCTGCGTAAGCTAGTGCATTATTACAGTAACTGGGAA
>NIVC01002812.1:98563-101063 GCA_002269645.1 Macrostomum lignano | reverse complement strand
AAACTTCTCAACTTTGCAGCATTTCGCAATTTCCGGACCTGGCTTGGGGAAGCAAGAATGACAAGACAAAAACACACACACACACACACGGTCAATTGTCTTTAAGACAAAGAGTTTTTCTCCAAAAAAAGAAATCCTTCCCTGTAGTGTCGATTTGGGTCCGATTTCAAATCAAAATTTTCTCTATTAGCGCCTGAAGCAAGACAAAGACCCGAGTTCGATTCCGCAGATATAGCGGCTCGCGTGGTGTTCCGCTAAACCAGGGTTCTGTATATTCCGGGCCTCGGGTCCTTTGAAACTTCACAATAGCAATCCGGCACGGTCAATTTTTGTCTCGCCTCAGCTCTCTCCTCTCCCTCTTTTCTCACCTCTCCCTCTCGTCTCTCCTCTCCCTCTTTTCTCACATCTCCCTCTCGTCTCTCCTCTCCCTTTTTTCTCACCTCTCCCTCTCGTCTCTCTTCTCCCTTTTTTCTCACCTCTCCCTCTCGTCTCTCTTCTCTCTCTTTTCTCTCTTTTCTCTCTCCTCTCCCTCTCGTCTCTCCTCTCCCTCTTTTCTCACATCTCCCTCTTCTCTCTCCTCTCCCTCTTTTCTCACATCTCCCTCTCGTCTCTCTTCTCCCTCTTCTCTCTCCTCTCCCTCTTCTCTCTCCTCTCCCTCTTCTCTCTCCTCTCCCTCTTCTCTCACCTCTCCCTCTTCTCTCACCTCTCCCTCTTCTCTCTCCTCTCCCTCTTCTCTCACCTCTCCCTCTTTTCTCACATCTCCCTCTCGTCTCTCCTCTCCCTCTTCTCTCTCCTCTCCCTCTTCTCTCTCCTCTCCCTCTTCTCTCTCCTCTCCCTCTTCTCTCTCCTCTCCCTCTTCTCTCTCCTCTCCCTCTTCTCTCTCCTCTCCCTCTTCTCTCTCCTCTCCCTCTTCTCTCTCCTCTCCCTCTTCTCTCTCCTCTCCCTCTTCTCTCACCTCTCCCTCTTTTCTCACATCTCCCTCTCGTCTCTCCTCTCCCTCTTCTCTCTCCTCTCCCTCTTCTCTCTCCTCTCCCTCTTCTCTCTCATCTCCCTCTTCTCTCTCCTCTCCCTCTTCTCTCTCCTCTCCCTCTTCTCTCACCTCTCCCTCTTCTCTCTCCTCTCCCTCTTTTCTCACATCTCCCTCTCGTCTATCCTCTCCCTCTTCTCTCTCCTCTCCCTCTTCTCTCACCTCTCCCTCTTCTCTCTCCTCTCCCTCTTCTCTCTCCTCTCCCTCTTCTCTGTCCTCTCCCTCTTTTCTCACCTCTCCCTCTCGTCTCTCCTCTCCCTCTTTTCTCACCTCTCCCTCTCGTCTCACCTCTCCCTCTTTTCTCACATCTCCCTCTCGTCTCTCCTCTCCCTCTTCTCTCTCATCTCCCTCTTCTCTCACATCTCCCTTTTTTCTCACCTCTCCCTCTTCTCTCTCCTCTCCCTCTTCTCTCTCCTCTCCCTCTTCTCTCACCTCTCCCTCTTTTCTCACATCTCCCTCTCGTCTCTCCTCTCCCTCTTCTCTCTCCTCTCCCTCTTCTCTCTCCTCTCCCTCTTCTCTCACCTCTCCCTCTTCTCTCTCCTCTCCCTCTTCTCTCTCCTCTCCCTCTTCTCTCTCCTCTCCCTCTTCTCTCTCCTCTCCCTCTTCTCTCTCCTCTCCCTCTTTTCTCACATCTCCCTCTCGTCTCTCCTCTCCCTCTTCTCTCTCCTCTCCCTCTTCTCTCTCCTCTCCCTCTTCTCTCACCTCTCCCTCTTCTCTCTCTCCTCTCCCTCTTCTCTCTCCTCTCACTCTTCTCTCTCCTCTCCCTCTTCTCTCTCCTCTCCCTCTTCTCTCTCCTCTCCCTCTTCTCTCTCCTCTCACTCTTCTCTCTCCTCTCCCTCTTCTCTCTCCTCTCACTCTTCTCTCTCCTCTCCCTCTTCTCTCTCCTCTCCCTCTTCTCTCTCCTCTCCCCCTTCTCTCTCCTCTCCCTCTTCTCTCTCCTCTCCCTCTTCTCTCTCCTCTCCCTCTTCTCTCCTCTAATCTCCTTTTTTCTATTTTCTTCTCTCCTCTTCTCTTATCGTATCTCTCGCACATCAATCTCGCCTCTTACCTCTCATCTCTTTTGTCATCTTTCATCCCCTGTTTCTTCTTCTCTCAGCAACAATGATTTAAATCCCTTTATCTAGCCGATAAAGTAAAACAGTTTGCCGACTCCTGCGCTGAACCTTGAGCACGTGAACACGCTCACACAGGGTGTACTTCAACCCAGACTTTCTAAACCGTCAAACAGTGCTAACTTCACTGTGCCTTTAAGGGTGTTGGCCATCGTGGGCGTGAATCGAGCGACTACATTAATAATTATAATACAGTCAATCAATTGATCTGTGACAAATATCAAACAAACGCAGAGAATTAGATCATTTCCAATTCGTTGCTTATCTAAAGAATATAAGCAATCTCGATATTATTAAAACGCTTGATTGACAGGTCAATAGAAGGCAAAAACATATTCGACAGGCTGTCTCTCTTCAATCG
>NIVC01002812.1:66063-91063 GCA_002269645.1 Macrostomum lignano | reverse complement strand
TGATTTCATTAGTTTGTTCATGAGTGAGTTCATGAGTGAGTCCATGATTAATTAGTTCATTAGTTTGTTCATGAGTGAGTTCATGAGTGAGTTCATGAGTGAGTTCATGATTAATTAGTTCATTAGTTTGTTCATGAGTGAGTTCATGAGTGAGTTCATGAGTGAGTTCATGAGTGAGTTCATGAGTCAGTTCGTAAACAAGTGCATGAACAAATTCATGATTATAAGAGTTCATAAGCGCGATATCATGAGCAAAAATTAAGAGACCAGCGTATGTGCAAGCAACCCCCCCCCACAGAGCAGCACCCAGCAGCATAGCAACAACAGATGTGAGCAATCCTTAGCGAAATCAATTTCAATCCAAGAGACCCAGAACCAAGCTATAAAAAGTACAGCCGGGGCAGCGCAGTATTTATTTATAGGCTAGCTAAAACTAACTGCAAAGGAGGAGTGTCGAAGTTAACACACAGAGCTTTCTCACGCTTTGGAGAATTTCAAAAAATATATAATAACACTTTGTATACAGTTCGCGATCTTGTCACAGGCCGAAAACAGACTCCCCGGTACCACAAAAATTAGCTTATAGGCCTGTACAAGACCTGAATAGAGGTTGGACTAGCTAGCTGTCTGCTCCGTTAACTCTCTCGTCTTCTTCCGTGTCTCTGCAACCACTACCAGCCAACCAGCCAAGCCAACCAGCCAAGCCAGGCAAACATTTTTATGCGGAATTTTGTTTTGTACTCGTATTTTAAGCCCAACAGCCCTTACATCAGCTCAGATCCGTTCCCATTAGGACTGGAAAGACCGCAGCCCTGAGGGGGTAGCCGCAACCCAGCACCTCAGCACTCTCGCCCCCTTCATCTGATGCCAGAGAGATAGCAGATCCAAACTTATTTAAATTTCTTCCCGAGCGCCAGTCCAAACCGCAACCCCCCCCCCCTACGATTCCTTCACTTTCCTACACTGCCTACCAATGCAATTATGAATTCTGCTACAACAAACAGCAAAAAAATTTCCCGAAGAGAAAATATCTTTTCTGCTTTGACTGGTGCTGTTGATGTTTCTTGCTGATATTATTGATTAGCGGAAATTAGCGGAACTTGTGCTGCATTTATTAGAAACTGATTAATTAAGAATGGAAAGGAGAGAGGGGTCAAAGAAATAGAGGCAAGTAGAAAAAGGGTGAGAGTAATGCAGACAGAAGAAGAGAAGGGTGAGAGTAAAAGAGACGCAGGAGATGAGAGAGAGTGAGTGATAGAAATATAGGAGATGAGAGGGTGAGATTAATGGAGAGATAGGAGATAAGAGAGGTTGAGAGTAATGGAGAGATAGATGAGAGAGGGTGAGAGTAATGGAGAGATAGGAGATGAGAGAGGTTGAGAGTAATGAAGAGATAGATGAGAGAGGGTGAGAGTAATGGAGATATATGAGACGAGAGAGGGTTAGAGTAATGGAGAGATAGAAAATGAGAGAGGGTGAGAGTAATGGAGAGATAGGAGACGAGAGAGGGTGAGAGTAATGGAGAGATAGGAGATGAGAGAGGGTTAGAGTAATGGTGAGATAGGAGACGAGAGAGGGTGAGAGTAATGGAGAGATAGGAGACGAGAGAGGGTGAGAGTAATGGTGAGATAGGAGACGAGAGAGGGTGAGAGTAATGGAGAGATAGGAGATGAGAGAGGGTTAGAGTAATGGAGAGATAGAAAATGAGAGAGGGTGAGAGTAATGGTGAGATAGGAGACGAGAGAGGGTGAAAGTAATGGAGAGATAGAAAATGAGAGAGGGTGAGAGTAATGGTGAGATAGGAGACGAGAGAGGGTGAGAGTAATGGTGAGATAGGAGACGAGAGAGGGTGAGAGTAATGGAGAGATAGGAGATGAGAGAGGGTTAGAGTAATGGAGAGATATGAGACGCGAGAAGTTGGGAGTAATGGAGACGCGAGAAGTTGGGAGTAATGAAGAGATAGGAGACGCGAGAAGTTGGAAGTAATGAAGAGATAGGAGACGCGAGAAGTTGGGAGTAATGAAGAGATAGGAGACGCGAGAAGTTGGGAGTAATGAAGAGATAGGAGACGCGAGAAGTTGGGAGTAATGAAGAGATAGGAGACGCGAGAAGTTGGGAGTAATGAAGAGATAGGAGACGCGAGAAGTTGGGAGTAATGAAGAGATAGGAGACGCGAGAAGTTGAGAGTAATGGAGAGACAGGTAAACGAGAGAGGGTGAGTATGGGAGAAAATATAAAAAGAATGGTGAGACTACTCAAGAGAAATATCGAACACAGGAGCGAAATGGTCACTGTGTACACCTGAAACTTGTAATTCTAACTAACGTTCTACATAAGGCTGTCACACGCTGTCACTCTTAAAAGAGCACTTTTCCACCAACTTCCAAGCAAAAAATGAACATATATGGACTAGATTAGTCAACAAGAAGTCCCTCTCAGGAAAAAATAAGCCCCAGAAACTAATGAAAATCGTCTGCGATGGAAAATGGAATTCACAATTTGAAGAAAATGAAGGTGACGGACTGACGTGACTCGGAGGACAGGCAAATAAACCTCCAGGGTGCTAATTGACTCCAGGTGCTTGTTAATTGGTTCATTCTTTCTCTTCTATTCAAGAAATAAGTCACGAATCGCTGCTCCACTGATGGACAGGGGCATGCAGTTCCGCGTTCAAAAAAGAATTCCTATATTCATTGTTTGACTTCCTGATTTGAGTTATAATCACACAATAATAATATTTCAATAGACCTGGAATCACGAAATCGACAATCCAGATATACGGATGGTCGATTTGTGATTCTAAAAAATCGCAGCGCTTTTTTTCAGTCAGAGCGGGTTTCTGTGAGCGGAAATTAAAGTTTTATATGAGAAATAAGTCAGAAATTGGGTGATGGAGGAAGACAAACAGAGATATGGGAGTGGGATTGCCAGTTATAGGCCTATGACTATATAGCAACCAATGATTCTAGTGCACGAAGATCACTTATTTCAAATTACATTTATTAGTTATCTTTACAAAATTTGCTAAGATTATAGAAAAAAGGTGACTGCTTAATCATAGTTTATTCTGTTAATTTATATTTCCAAATTTTCACTTATAAAGTTGAACTGCGTCTGAGGTGAAGTGAAGAGTTGAAAATCGAGGCAGTGAATAGTAACTTGAGAGAAAATTTCGATAGTCAGAAGAAATAGTCAGAGAAGTAACTCAGGGAATCAGAGAGGTCAAAAAGAGTCAGAAAAAGTCAGGTATTCAGTCAAAAAGAGTCAGAAAGAGTCAGATGCAGTCAGAGGGAGTTAGATAGTCAGAGAGAGTCAGATACAGTCAGAGAGAGTCAGACACTGTCAGAGAGTCAGATACAGTCAGAGAGAGTCAGACACTGTCAGAGAGTCAGATACAGTCAGAGAGAGTCAGACACTGTCAGAGAGTCAGATACAGTCAGAGAGAGTCAGACACTGTCAGAGAGTCAGGTACAGTCAGAGAGAGTCAGACACTGTCAGAGAGTCAGATACAGTCAGAGAGAGTCAGACACTGTCAGAGAGTCAGATACAGTCAGAGAGAGAGTCAGACACTGTCAGAGAGTCAGATACAGTCAGAGAGAGTCAGACACTGTCAGAGAGTCAGATACAGTCAGAGAGAGTCAGACACTGTCAGAGAGTCAGATACAGTCAGAGAGAGTCAGAGAGAGTCAGAGAGTCAAAGAGAGTCAGAGAGAGTCAGAGAGAGTCAGAGAGAGTCAGAGAGAGTCAGAGAGTCAAAGAGAGTCAGAGAGAGTCAGAGAGAGTCAGAGAGAGTCAGAGAGTCAAAGAGAGTCAGAGAGAGTCAGAGAATCAAAGAGAGTCAGAGAGAGTCAGAGAGAGTCAGTTACAGTCAGAGAGAGAGTCAGAGAGTCAGAGGGAGTCAGTTACAGTCAGAGAGAGTCAGTTACAGTCACAGAGTCAGGTATAGTCACAGAGTCAGGTATAGTCAGAGAGAGTCATAGAGATAGAGTCAAACACAGTGAGAGAGTCAGATACAGTCAGAGTCAAAACGAGTCAAAAAGAGTCATATAAAATGAGAGTCAGTGACTCAGAGAGTCAGAAATTCATAAGAACTGTATAATGATTTGGAAATAAAAGTACAGTTGGGGGTCGAGTCATTTACGGAGATATCTACTCATTCCGAAACCTTCCTCTTCCACCTTAGCTTGTTAGTTAATCAATCCAGACGAGAAATTTAAATTTTCCTAGAATATTTCAAAAATTTGCCAAGGCAAAACTGTACAAAAGAGAGAGAGAGAGAGTTAAGTCGGACTTTTTAACGCGAGAATTTAATACTCAACTCAACTAAGCCAGCCAAAGCCTCGTAATTCACGAGTTGAAGCCACATCAAAATCCTCAGGGAGGCTGCGGCGGCAGCTGTACAACAAGAAGACAGAAGACGGGAAAACTTAATCAACGATGGGGCACGCGGTTGGGGATTTTCTATAGATAAGAGAAAAGAAGGGGCTAAATAGGATGAGGAAACGGGGAGAAAGGGGAAATTCTTCGCAGAATCCCTAGACAGGTCAGCAACCCTGCTCGACATTCTGGGCAATAAGATTTACCTTCTTGTCGACTTTGCCCATCAGGGAAGGAGAGAAAAAAATCCCCTATCTCTCACGAAATGCAGCCTAACGATACGGGCCTTCATTTTTTAAGTCTCCAATTTTGTTCCCACGTATTATTAAATTTCGCTTTTCTCTGGATTTTTTCCTATATATTTACATTGCCAAAGCAAAAAAATGAGAAGCTATTTAAATAAGCATAGACAGACAGGCATAGATGGATAAGCATGGATGGATAAGCATAGATGGATAAGCATAGATGGATAAGCACGGACCGATAAGCATAGATGGATAAGCTCAGACCGATAAGCATCGATGGATAAGCATAGACAGACAGGCATAGATGGATAAGCACAGACCGATAAGATAAGCATAGATGGATAAGCATAGACAGACAGGCATAGATGGATAAGCATAGACAGACAGGCATAGATGGATAAGCACAGACCGATAAGATAAGCATAGATGGATAAGCATAGACAGACAGGCATAGATGGATAAGCACAGACCGATAAGATAAGCATAGATGGATAAGCATAGACAGACAGGCATAGATGGATAAGCACAGACCGATAAGATAAGCATAGATGGATAAGCATAGACAGACAGGCATAGATGGATAAGCATAGACAGACAGGCATAGATGGATAAGCACAGACCGATAAGATAAGCATAGATGGATAAGCATAGACAGACAGGCATAGATGGATAAGCACAGACCGATAAGATAAGCATAGATGGATAAGCATAGACAGACAGGCATAGATGGATAAGCACAGATAGATAAGGATAGATGGATAAGCACAGATAGATAAGGATAGATGGATAAGCACAGACAGACAGGCATAGATGGGTCACTGTAAAATCCTATCGGTCAAATAATTCGAATCCTTGCACCGACACAGGTAAGGCAGGCCTCAGTTCTTAATTATGCAAGCTCGTTTCAAATGACCAACAGCCAAGCGCAATTTTTAATTATTGCCAAGACGCAGTCAACCGTTGGCATTGAAATAGCCAGTCTAGCATCAACTCAACGAGACAAAGACCTTTATAGGAACAGGGTATACAGGCATAGAACAAAGACAGACAGAGCCCTCGAGAGAGAGTGAGCGACAGAGAATGAACAAGTAAATTAGAAATCTATATTTAATTACCTTAAAACTGGGGAAACCAGGCAGGTGGACACGCGCACAAGATGGCCGCCTGGGTGACGATATTCAAATTAGACACATTCGATCGCACGCGACCCAATATTACCGTTCAAGAAATTGAATTGAATACTTGTACGTACTGAACTGGGGAAGTTCTTATAGGAATTGGGCACTGAACCATTGACAGGGTGCACAAAGACTGAGACCAGCAAACAGATAGAAAAGAGAGAGAGAAAGGCGAAATAAAAGAAAAGCAACTTTGGTATCATTCTAAATATCATTCTAAAGAAATCATTTAGGAATCATTTTTGTGGACTTAATGATTTTTCCATTTGGTTAGAAATTAAATCCGATTAAGGGATAATTTCAAGATTCCCACCTAGGGACAATTCCCGGAATCCTAATTAGGGATAACTCATAGAATCCTATTCAGGGATAACTCATAGAATCCTATTCAGGGATAACTCATAGAATCCTATTCAGGGATAACTCAGAATCCTATTTAGGGATAATTCCCAAAATCCTATTTATTTAGAGATAACTCCTACAATCCTTTTTAGGAAAAATTCCCAGAATCTTATTTAGGAAAAATTCCCAAAATACTGTTTATGGATAATTCACAGAATCTGATGTGGGGACCATTCCCATAATCCCGTTTGGGGATAATAAAAACTCCTAGAAACCCACTTCATTCCAAGAATCCTGCGTAGGGAATATTCTAAAAAATTAATTTATGAATCTTTTTGGGACTTAAGGATCTTTCTATTTGGTTAGGAATTAAATCCGATTTAGGGATCATTCTAAGATTCCCACTTAGAGATAATTCTCAGAATCCAGTTTAGGGATAATTCCCAGAATCCAGTTTAGGGATGATTCCCAGAATCCAGTTTAGGGATAATTCCCAGAATCCAGTTTAGGGATGATTCCCAGAATCCAGTTTAGGGATGATTCCCAGAATGCAGTTTTGGGATATTTCCCGAAATCCCATTTTAGAACCATTTCAAGAATCCCATTTATAAATAACCAAGGTTAGAAACGAGAAATATTTACACATATCTATTCAGTGTATACTCGTAATAATAAGAGAAGACTCCATTAAGTTCATTGATAAAGATTACACAATCTACTTTCTAATACAATAAAATAAAATGGACACCCCTTTGTTGACAAAGACAATACAAGCTACGCAACAACAAGGATTAGTATTCAGATTAGCAGACAGACAGCAGGCAGATAGCAGGAGCAGCAAGCATGACTAATAGCTCGTAGCTACTCATCTGAGAGGCTAAGTGGAACAGGGTCTTCTTCAATGCATGCAGATCAGGTGGGCTTGCACACGTGTGTATAGACGCGCGAGCATGTCTACATGCTTGTGTGCTCAAGAGGGTGCCGCATGGCTGGTTGAGGCGGTTTCGGGGAGAGAAGCCTCCACCTTACTGACACCTGTCCCCACCCCAGTGTGTTCGGATAGCCCCCGTTCTATTTCACTGCCTCCAAGGCCGGGTCTCTCAGACAAGAAGACAATATAAGAACGGTGAAGAAAATGTCGACGATTCCCCGTATTTACACCTATTGGTCCGGCCGAGCGTGAGAAATAATAAACAGGCATCGATAATCAGTCCTCATGCCGATGGGAACTTCTCATTTTTCAAGACAAGATTATCATAAAAATCCGTTTATGACAGAGTCTCGCTGTGTGTAAATTGAAAAACTGCAGCCAACCTTGTATTATCTTGAAAATAAAGATTTGGAGAATAGTTGCAACTTCACAACTCTTTGCGCGGCTTTCTGTAATCCACGATGGAGGCTGGCGCAATAATGATGTAATAAGTCGGATTTCTTTATCCTCTCATCTTCTCTCTCTGAGTTTCAATTCATACATTGCATTCACACCTGGCCGTCGAAATATGCATAAATATATATGCGGGCTCAGAGCCGTGAGCTGTGAATAATAGATGAAGCGCCATCAAATACATAGACAGGTGAGCAGCAATATTCCGGCAGCCACGTGCTCAGACAGATGAAAAAAGGTGCGATGGATTAACGCTGCGGCGCCGGTAAAAGCTGTCATCAGAATATCTGAATTTAATGCCTACCCTGACGTCATACCGTTGATGGCTGATTGTTATATAGACATCTATTGATAGTTTTTCTGCAGTCGTAGTTCAATAGTGATTGAATGAGTGACTGCATTGGATGGACTGACAGACAGACAGACAGACAGACAGAGCACAGATAGACACACAAACAGACAGACAGACAGACAGACAGACAGACAGACAGAGCACAGATAGACACACAAACAGACAGACAGACAGACAGACAGAAAGACAGACAGACAGACACTAAGACAGACAGACAGACAGACAATAAGACAGACAGACAGACAGACAGACAGACAGACAGACAGACAGACAGACAGACAGACAGACAGACAGACAGACAGACAGACAGACAGACAGACAGACAGACAGACAGACAGACAGACAGACAGACAGACAAACAGACAGACAGACAAACAGACAGACAGACTCACTATTTCGAATCGAATACCGAATTCGTGAGCTGTCGCGACAGTCAGCTGTGCAAACGAGACGGCAGGATCGAGCAGAGCTCACCCCCTGAGTGACTCACAGCCCCCAGCACAAAAAAATTCTGAGACTTTGAAGGAGAGTAGGGTGGATGTGACACAGAGAGGGAAGAGAGACCTACAGACAGACAGACAGACAGATAGGTGGCAGACCAGCATAGACAGTCGCAGTCATTAATATCAAAGCGGAGTCCCTAAGGTGACGTGTTGCAACGATGGATAGAGAGAAGGGTCAGAGAAGAAGGCGCCTCTGGGATCGCCTCCTGCAGAAGCAGAAAGACTCGAGCAGAAGATCCCAATTCCTCTTCCTGCTTTGCCTTGTTTCCTCAATTTTCTCGTCTCATTTTCGGTCACTATACAGCGCACAAAGAGAATTAGGATTGATGCTCAATGTGGCAGGATTAAGACAGGCCCTAATCCTGTAGACTAGATACGTTGGGATAACTCCATGTTGCTACATATCCATTTCGGCCTGCTCCCGCCCCCATAATTCTCCCAGATCAGGCTAGGGAGGATCTGTCTCAAGCGCCAGCCGGGATGGTCTCTGTAATTATTATTACACCTGACACTGTGCGAACAATGATTGCGTCATCGATTCTATCTATAGATAGAAGAGGATATATTCTTCAGAGATACCAATACTAAGGCAGGCATAGTTATTTACAGACAAGAACCCGAACGCCTAAATGAGCAAGTGAAGGCCAAGGAAGACCTAAATTTTACATTGCCTAAACAGATTTAAGCATCTACTTTCCTAAAAAAGACATAAAGTTTCATAAGATCTAAACTTCACAAGACCTAAGTTTTATAAGACCTAAACTGTACAAGACCTAAATTTAATAAGACCTTAACTTCGTAAGGCCTAAACTTCACAACACCTAAACTATAAGACTCAAATTTCACAAGACCTAAACTTCCCAAGAACTAAATTATCAAACTAAAAATTCACAAGATCTGAACTTCCCAAGACTTAAACTATAAGACTTAAACTTAATAAGACCTAAACTTCATAAGACCTAAACTTCATAAGACCTAAACTTCATAAGACCTAAACTATAAGACCTAAACTTCATAAGACCTAAACTTCATAAGACCTAAACTTCATAAGACCTAAACTTCATAAGACCTAAACTTCATAAGACCTAAACTATAAGACCTAAACTTCATAAGACCTAAACTTCATAAGACCTAAACTTCATAAGACCTAAACTTCATAAGACCTAAACTATAAGACCTAAACTTCATAAGACCTAAACTTCATAAGACCTAAACTAAAAGACCTAAACTTCACAACACTTAAACTTCATAGGACCTAGAGTTCACATAGACTAAAAATTTTTAATGTAGCGCTAATGCTTTCACCATTAACGGAAGTTAAGACTTCCATTAACGATGCGCAACACTGGTGCAGTGTAAAAATTTTAGGCGATGTGAATTTAGACCTCATCAACCCCCCCATCCCATAAGCAGACTCGCACAGGGCTGTTTTACACATTTTATGTAATCTAATTAATACAGTGCAATCGGGCAACACTGAACTGCTTTTCTCCAATTATAAGCATGCTAATAGCTAACACAGATAACATACAAACTGAGCACATTGCCCATTTTCTAGTCTAGCTCTTGTCTAAATGGCCCTATACAGCTTATAAGGCTACATAATATGCAGCACAATCTCGACCTTCTCTCTCTCTCTCTCGCGAAACTTCTCTTACAAACAGCAGGGCGCGTAGGTGGGTTGTCCATATTTGACAGACATGCTCAATATTGCAACGCAAGCCCTACTCCAGCAACTACAATCTTTTGTGTACATATTAATGCATATATATATACAATATATGCTGCCCAGAGAGCACACAAGTGGATTTAAATGGTCGGCTCTGTTTTGGGTCAAAATCTCCGACTGTGTGCGCGAAGATGGAAAGCAGAGACTCTGCACTGGAAAAACTTCAAAAAGACAGTCGGGTGGACGGGCAGAGACAGTGGACGGGGAGCAAGCATAATACAGACAAAATCTCTAGCTGAGCACTGTAAAATGAGTAACTGCCTACACACAGAGAGAGAAAGGCAATGAAGACACATGCAGGCAAAATGAGACATGCAAAATAAAATTATAAAAAATAACTAACGTACAAAATATTGGCAATAAGATTGGTAAAGTAGATCCCACAATATAGTTGGCAATAAGATTAGTAACTGAGGTAGCAAATTTGAATTACATAATTATCAGCTTGCCCGCAATAATAATGATACAATAATTGATTACACATTCCCTAATGGCCAGATGTGCAAACAACAGCATCTGAAGGCTGCGTACGGCTGATCAGTCCAAGGACTGGAGGGGGGAGGGAGTTGCCATACACCCTTAATTATCCCAGCTAATGCTGGTACCTATAGCAGAGTTAATTGTCTTGCTTAAGAACACCAATTGTTCCAGTGGGACCGGGAATCGAACCCCCGACCTTCAAGTCGTGAGTCCGACGCTCTAACCACTGAGCCAGAACCCCTTAGTCTTGCCTACAAACCACTCCAAAATAACTGAATTTTCTCTTTTCAAATCTGTCCACAGAAAACGGCTTGCAAAAAAAATTATTTTTGAATTGTCAATCACGCAAGTTTAACGCGAATGATAGACAGCAAGTTGGACAGACAGAGAGAGAGAGAGAGTGGAACGCCCGGACCCCACCATTACTCAAGACGTACCATAGAATTAAACTCGCCCCCAAACCGTACGATTTGAAAAAAAATATTGGGAGGGGCGCTGCGAGGGACAGGTTGGGCGTTGGACTCCCCGTTGATAAATGTATACACACTTAGTCCACACCGACCGCCAACTGCTGCTCAGGAAGAGACTACCCTCTGTGAGCAGTTTAACATATTAGAAGAGAAATTGACAGGATCAAGTGGCCGAAACGGATTCATAAGTATTGCTTTATGGTTCATGGTTTGTATTGTATATAAGATTATTATATAACTTGGTTTTTGCTCTGTTACAAAACAGAGGCTATGACGCTATGGCCTATGGCTTTAACATACGGGCAAATATCCATTGTTTAGTTATGACAGTTTCTTTATGTGCGACAAGAAATCTTAAATATACATATTTCAATTATGATACACTCGTATATGAACATTTCTGAAGGATTGGGGGTATAGTGGCAACCATTCCTGAAGGATTGGGGATATAGCGGTACCCCTTCTGAAGTTCCTGAAGGATCGCAGGTACAGTGGCAAATCCTTCCTGAAGTTCCTGAAGGATCGCAGGTACAGTGGCAACCCCTCCTGAAGCTCCTGAAGGATCGGAGGTATAGTTACAACCCGTCCTGAAGCTCCTGAAGGATCGGAGGTATAGTGACAACCCCTCCTGAAGCTCCTGAAGGATCGGAGGTATAGTTACAACCATACATGCGCAACTTTGGGAATCACCCGGCCGTTTCTATTGGCAACACACGCATGTAAGTCGCTATTGGCTGAGAGCAGTCACGTGACTACTATTCCGTCCAATAGCGACTTACATGTGTGTGTTGCCAATAGAAACGGCCGAGTGAATCCCAAGGTTGCGCCCAAGCATGGTTACAACCCCTCCTGAAGCTCCTGAAGGATCGGAGGTATAGTGACAACCCGTCCTGAAGCTCCTGAAGGATCAGAGGTATAGTGACAACCCGTCCTGAAGCTCCTGAAGGATCGGAGGTATAGTGACAACCCGTCCTGAAGCTCCTGAAGGATCGGAGGTATAGTGACAACCCCTCCTGAAGTTCCTGAAGGATCGGAGGTATATTGACAACCCGTCCTGAAGCTCCTGAATGATCGGAGGTATAGTGACAACCCGTCCTGAAGCTCCTGAAGGATCGGAGGTATAGTGACAACCCGTCCTGAAGCTCCTGAAGGATCGGAGGTAAAGTGACAACCCCTCTTGAAGCTCCTGAAGGATCGGAGGTATAGTGACAACCCCTCTTGAAGCTCCTGAAGGATCGGAGGTAAAGTGGCAACCCCTCCTGAAGGATCGGAGGTAAAGTGCCATCTTAGTGTCTTTGAAGCAGCAAATATCGATATTATCTACCCTAAAGATAATTTAAGCTGCACATAACACACTAAATAGACCGACACAGACAGACACAAATACAGAGCTACTTAATTTTAAAGGAAGACAGTTAAACTTTGCGATAAGCGACTATTAAAACCAAGCAAAGATAAAAAACAGTTGACGAAACAGGGCAAGCAGACAAATCTAAGAACTCACCCAAGGAGCGCAGAATTTTAAGGCGCTAAAACTCGGCGGTATAAAAGCTCGAATTTAAACCAGTTATGTGTGAGAGAGAGAGACAGCACAGAGCGAGCAACAATGTGATAATTGCAACAGGCAAATCTATTAAGCACTGGTTGCTGACACCAAACTGCAATTAGCAGAAGTCGAATGCGCGGTTAAAAAAATTCGCGAGACAGCGCGCGCGAATATGAAGAGTTTCTCCCTTCAATTGCCAGCTGGCTTCCTATTGGCTGAGAGAAGCCAGCCAATAGCGTGAGACCAGACTGACTGGAACGACCAATTATTTCTAAACAGGCCATGATGTAGCTAGGAGGGTCAGTGCCAAATACCTCTTTGGAGGACACTGCCCCCCCATCAGCACTAAACTATAAAATTATTGTCATGATACTATATCTCATAGTTTAAAAAGAATACAAAATATATACCTTTTTAAAATATAAGGCTTAAAATCAACAGAGTTAACAATGGGTGCAGTAATCCTTGGTTTATCAAGTGCAATAATCCTTGGAAGCCTATTTTAAAGTGGAAAATGAAAATTAATAAGACTGCATGTTTTTTATATAAAGTATATCTTTGTCTAGTTATCTTTCTCAAGAAACAAAACCAAATAAACAAATTTATAAATTTAAAAGCAAAAAGATCTAACTATTAAAGGTAATATATAGTGCTTTATTAATATATTTTAGATCAGTATTTAATTTAAACTTAAAAATATGATTTTTAGCCATATATTCTTACTGCCTTCCCTGCTTACTACACATAACTTTCAGATCATATTTATAATTAAAATTTTATTGATGTCAATCAGAGGTACTGATATGATAATATTCTATAAATATAATTGGGAAGATAGCCTTTGCCATAGAAAATTCTAGCACTCTAATATTCTAGTATTCTAGTATTTTCACGTTTTCACAAACTTTTATGCTTATCTGGTGACTGTCAAATGGCTGGGGGCCTAAATGCATGGCTCTAGTGATGCCCTGTTTGATACCCACCTCAATGAGTACCTGTGGCGTCGCCTCTTCCTGCCACAAAAGTGTTTAAGAATTTTCTGTATTGGGTTAGGTACTATTACTGATACTCAATGACTTTTGACTAATGACTTAATATTTTACTATTTCACGTGAAAAAATTAATACAGTAAAGTAGAAGATTGTTAAAGGCACCTATCCTGTATCCAGTAATTTACCTATTCTACATAGTAGTCACAATTAGTAGAAAAATCAAGCGGCGCTGAAAATGCATAGGTTGGCTTATTCTATAATAATACTAAAGCTGGAAGCACTCGAAATAGCAAAATAACGCACAAACAGCAAAATACCATGTTTCTAAACATTCATCATTATTAAAGACAGCTAAAGCTACAATACATATCGGCAAACTATCTAACAGTTTCTTAGCCAGAACACCAAACAATACTTGCACAGAAACAAGAAGAATATCATAATTGACAAGCTACTTCAACGCCTCAAGAAGGCAGGCATGCGACTGTTTCTGCTGCACGTGTTGCATTAGTTTCTTGTAAAATGTAGTTTTAAAGTTTTACTCTATTTTAACAAATATTGGTAATTATGTAAAAGTTTTGCCATTTATTTTTATTCAAACGTATGTCCTTTGAAATTTAAATACAAAATAGTTATTATAATGGCAACTGAATGCATAGAAAAAATAGTGATAATATAACTAAGCAGTATTTTGAAAAAAAATCGTAACATTTTACTATCCCTTAATCCCAGTTAGGTGTAGGTGTAAATCTTTAAGTTCCGATCCTTCATTCATTTACCAGTATTTTGAAAAAAAATCGTAACATTTTACTATCCCTTAATCCCAGTTAGGTGTAGGTGTAAATCTTTAAGTTCCGATCCTTCATTCATTTACCCTATTACGTGCCTCTACCTAAACAAAAAAGACAGACGAAAACAAGAAATTTATAAGACGAAGGCCATTTACATTTTGACATTTGCAGAAATTTCTGCACGCCCAGTGTGTCGATCCATACATGTACCAGTGTAAACATATAGGTAGCTGAGTCTTTTTAAACCAGTGTTTGTTTTGCGACCCGGGTGATATTTTTCATTTTTTACTTTAGCGCAGTTTTGCGATTTGACAGTCAAGAGTACGAGTATACATGCAGCTCGTATGACGAAATAAACCAGCTGTTTTTCTTCCGTTGTTTAAACAAACTACGAGTACGTGTAAGGATTAGACTTTATGATATGTCTGTAAAAACAATTTTACATGCTTACTACTAATAACTTGATTTATCTTAAAGCATATAATTTTGCCTATTGGAAAGCCTTATGGTCTGTTGGATTGCTACTCTATTGATTTAAGTTCGGAGTTAAAAAGTTACCTCGAAAGGATTGCATCAGGGTGAAAACTTTAATTAAGGATTTCAAATAACTGGTACAAAAAGAGAAACAGCAAAAAGTCTTTGCCATTGGTGATAATAATCTTAACGGATGATCGCGTTGCTTTGAAAGATGATTAAGCACAAACTGTTTTAATTTTATGACAAATGTCAATACAGCTTGCCCCAGAGGCGAAAGAAACAAGCAAGATGTCAGTCAGTACAGGAAGAGAACTCTAGTAGAAGGCCTAGAAAATGTTTTTTACTTTTTACCAGTTTTAGTTTAATAAAAACGAAGTGCGCACACCATCTTGCCTGTAGCGTAGTTTTTATTATAAAAACGGAATAAAATATATCATTTCTCACAATCATGAAGATCCTCGGTCTCAAGTGTCTAATGAAAACTCAACAACCTGCCGGTGCCAACGGTACAAACAAATACGAATAGCAGGGGGGAAAACGATAAATAAAATTGACTCTTTGCTGCCATGTGTGACATACGTAAACCATGTACATTTTCTAAATTAACAACATACGCTCTTAAAACCTGCCAGGTAAAAAAACACAACACAATATTAAAACCAATTGGGTACAACAACAATTGCGCTAATGCTGCATTGTAGCACAACAAGGCTCGTAACGCACATGCACATATCGGTATTGCACCGAAGACGTTGATTCTCTACTTCTGGGAGAGAACTGCAAATTCAGTGCCATGACGGCCCGCTAAAGGTTTGTGTCTCTTCACAGCTCTCTTCTCTTTTCTCTGACACCGCAAAGAAGATGTACTTTGCAGTGTTTACAACTTATCATCAAACTCAGATATACGCATTTATAGGAGTATGCAGCACAAACATAAGCGTATTACTCATAACTCATAGCCTACTGACGAGTATAACAAAAACGTGGCCGCTACGGGGCAACAGAAAAGGAAACTCAATTACAGATACAAATATAATTATAGACACGATGTAAACAAACAATGAAAAAACAAAACATAATAATTTAACAAATAATACACAGACTACGATATTACTTTTAATTAGTAGTAAAGTACGATTATTATTTACACAAACATGGCGGACATAGCTGCTCAGGAAGAAGGTATATAATGGTAATGAAAAAATAAACAAACCAAAAATGATATGAGCCTATATAATTAGCAGGAATAAAATGACAATGAAAAGTTGCAATATTAAATCATATCAAGTTAGACAGTCAGTTCATTTCATTACTAGAAGATTTTATTAACACCCAGAACAGGAAATATTCAGATTTTTTCTTCAAAAGACATGAAATAAAAACTTCCTTACTTTTGCATAGAGGATCCTAATATTTTACTGCAAAAAATATCCCTAATGGTTAAAAATATTTAGAAACTGAATAAGGTTGTCAATTTAAGAAAATATAATAAATTTAACGAGAATATTACAGAAAACGAAATTTTAGCATACTGGACATGTCAATGATAGGACTGTACACTTAGACTGCAATACACGATCAGCGCTACTCGCACAAGTATTTAGCAACGAGTTTTTTTACAACAGTCGTTAGAAGATTCAAATTAGAAAATCAGCTGGAATCTGTGAGCTTGAATAAATGAACAATTTGTATTTCTGCAAGGTAAATTGTGTCGCATTAAAATATTTGTTATGAAATTGTGTTACGCGTTCTTTTTCTCTATTAAAAATGAAACGTGATTAGTCGAAAAGCACGCAAGCATTATTTAAACAAACAAACAAACAAACAGCGAATTTAGTTTTATTATTTAAGTAAATTTGGCCCTAATTGATTAGGACATTAAGTAAGTTATAACTAAAGGATTTTTTCCATAAAATTTTAAAGGTGAATAAATTATTTAAGGATAATTGATGATTTACCAGGTGGGATTTGAGGGGCGGGTAATTGAGGGTTTGAGAGGCGGGATTGAGGGGTGGCTAATGGAGGATTTGAGAGGCGGATAATGGAGGATTTGAGAGGCGGATAATGGAGGATTTGAGAGGGCGGATAATGGAGGATTTGAGAGGCGGATAATGGAGGATTTGAGAGGGCGGATAATGGAGGATTTGAGGGCGGATAATGGAGGATTTGAGAGGCGGATAATGGAGGATTTGAGAGGGCGGATAATGGAGGAATTGAGTGGCGGATAATGGAGGATTTGAGAGGCGGATAATGGAGGAATTGAGAGGCGGATAATGGAGGAATTGAGGGGCGGATAGTGGAGGAATTGAGGGCGGATAATGGAGGTATTGAGATGCGGATAGTGGAGGAATTGAGGGGCGGATAATGGAGGAATTGAGTGGCGGATAATGGAGGAATTGAGGGGCGGATAATGGAGGAATTGAGGGCGGATAATGGAGGATTTAAGAGGCGGATAATGGAGGATTTGAGAGGCGGATAATGGAGGAATTGAGGGGCGGATAATGGAGGAATTGAGAGGCGGATAATGGAGGAATTGAGGGGCGGATAGTGGAGGAATTGAGGGGCGGATAGTGGAGGATACAGAGTCTTAGTTTGATAGTTCAAACAAATAAGTATCGTCACAAGCGTTTACTACTACTACTGTTGATAATAAAATAATAAAAGTACACAGCAAATCGCGGATCATCAAGCTGCTATAGTCGCTGACCGGACGAGCCGGCACTCCTGGGCGTGTCCGAGCTGCAGCTGTCGCTAGTAAAGGACTCCGGCGGCTCCGTGCTGCCAACCGATGCGGTCTCGGAGCCGCTGCTGGCGGCCAGCATTCTGCGTCGCTTTGTATTGAGAAATGCCGAGTGCACCTGCTGAACCGACAGCGGGCCTTCTGACGGGTTCAGCTTGCGAGACCGAATCACGATGTCGAATAAGTCGCTAATCTCTTGTCGTGTGTCCGGCGTTTTTATTGGCTGCATAATGACGCGCTTTTTATAATAGTGGCGCCGCTCGCTTGCTGGCGGCATCGGCGTGCGGAACTCGGCGGCGCTCGCTGCTGGCGGCGGGGAGGAGAGGATTTTAGGGGCGGATTGGGGAGGATTAGAGGGGCGGATTAAAAAGTGGTTTTCAGAAACAAAAATTGATGATCAGGTTTTACCTGTGGATTGACGAATAATATAGAAAATTACGGACCAACTTATCCGAGGATTTTAGGGGCGGATTGGAGAGGATTTGAGGGGCGGATTGGAGAGGATTTGAGGGGCGGATTGGAGAGGATTTGAGGGGCGGATTGGAGAGGATTTGAGGGGCGGATTGGAGAGGATTTGAGGGGCGGATTGCAGAGGATTTGAGGGGCGGATTGCAGAGGATTTGAGGGGCGGATTGGAGAGGATTTGAGGGGCGGATTGGAGAGGATTTGAGGGGCGGATTGGAGAGGATTTGAGGGGCGGATTGGAGGATTAGAGGGACGGATTTAAAAGTGGTTTTCAGAAACTAAAATTGACGATCAGGTTTTACCTGTGGATTGACGAATAATATAGAAAATTACGGACCAACTTATCCGAGGATTTTAGGGGCGGAATGGAGAGGATTTGAGGGGCGGATTGGAGAGGATTTGAGGGGCGGATTGGAGAGGATTTGAGGGGCGGATTGGAGAGGATTTGAGGGGCGGATTGGAGAGGATTTGAGGGGCGGATTCGGGAGGATTAGAGGGGCGGATTAGGAAGGATTTTAGGGGCGGATGGGAGGGAATTAGATGGGTGGACTGGAGAGGATTAGAGGGGCGGATTTAGGAGGATTAGAGAAGCGGATTGGGGAGGATTTTAGGGGCGGATTGGGGAGGAGTTTAGGGTCAGTTTTTTAGATTTGAGGAAGATTTGAGAAACGGATTAATTGGGGATTTAGGAGAGGATGAAATACTACTTGAAGTGTGAATTACAGGATTATTGAGGACTAAGGGATGATGAAAGATTTGAGAGGTGAACAGAAGAAGCAGTTGAGGAGTTGAGCAGTTGATAATGAAAGATTATGTGGGCGTATTTGAGACGATTAAATGCTAGAAATCTGGTAGGAATTAAGACAAAAATCTGTGTGTTGACAAAAACAAAAGATCTCATTGAAATTGAAATACTACATAACAGGAGCTTGAGATCATTGAAAAGGTTTGACTTAACCGATTTTAACAAGCGTCCATTTTTAGCAGAAAAAAATTATGACTAGGAGTTTATGTATTTTTGAATTTTAACTTTTCGATGCCAAATAGGAAGTCTGATTTTTAATACTGGACTCTAGGCAAAGCCAACAATTGACTGTTGCACAATTACAGCAAAAAATTGACCGCTGAACACAACATTAACTAACCTAAACCTTAATTTCTAAACCATAACCTAAACCCCAACCTAAACCTTAATATCTAAACCTTAACCTAAACTCTAACCTAAACCCTGATTCCTAAACCATAATTCCTCAACCCTAACCTAAACACTAACTTCTAAACACCAACCTAAACATTGAAAAACCCAAATTCCTAATCCCTAACCTGAACAGACAAATTTGATAGTTTGGGGACGGGCAAAAAAGCCAACCACAGGCAGAGGAAACGAATATTTGGACTCCTTTTTGTGGACTGGAGGAAATCTATATAATATGGGAGCACAGTAGAAAATCTTTCCTACGACTGCACGCGGTCAAGTAAAAAAATCAATAAATATATATACTACACTATAATATTATACACTGAGCTGGCCACAATGCAAACACAGTTGTTGGACCCGCTCCAGATCTAGCGCTAAGATTATAGACAATGTAGTGAGTATATACGCGTACATAAATGCGTATTAATATCAAGCCATAAAGTTGAGGCTTTTAAATTGCCAAATATCATATAGAGTGTACTCAAGAATCCAAGACTCACTAGCTCAAACCTCACCACCTAGAATCTCACTATCTCAAAGCTCATAACCTAGAATCTCACTATCTCAAAGCTCATCACTAGAATCTCACTATCTCAAAGCTCATAACCTAGAATCTGACTATCTCAAAGCTCACCACCTAGAATCTCACTATCTCAAATCTCATCACTAGAATCTCCCTATCTCAAAGCTCATCACCAAGAATCTCACTATCTCAAAGCAGCCAAAGCTCATCACCTAGAATCTCACTATCTCAAAGCTCACCACCTAGAATCTCCCTATCTCAAATCTCATCACCTAGAATCTCACTATCTCAAAGCCCACCACCAAGAATCTCACTATCTCAAATTTCATCATCTAAAATCTCAATATCTCAAATCTCACCACCTAGAATCTGATCAACTAGAATCTCACCATTCAGACCAGAAAGGGTTTAACTTCAAATCTTATCCTAAAACCTCACGAGTTACCACATTGAAGCCCTACACTTGACAATGTCACAATCTCAGAATCTCAACCAAGAATCTTAACTCGAGAATTTCACTTTCGCCAGCTAGAATCTCACACCTGTATTACACATTAAACAGAATTTCATCCTGTTCATTTTAAGCTTTCATTTAACTGCCTATATTAATATATCTGAATTCATATTTTAAAACTCTTACCCGAAGGCGTTGAAGTAATGGCAGCGCCGCTACCGCTAGCCACCCCGGAAGCCGACAATGATTTGTCGCCACCGACACCATCGGAGCAGACGCCGGAGACGGCGCCTGAGCCGGCAAAATTTCCGGACAAGCCGCTTCCGCTTGGGAAGCAGTCACTTCCGGTGATAGCGGAAGCCTTGGAGCCGATTCCAGCAAGTCCGCTCCCCGCAGCGCCACCGCAGGAGGCAGATGACGATGACGATCCTGCGTTGACGCCGCCGCTGTCTACTCCGTCGCAGCCCATGGCGAGCTGCTTATTTGCCGAGATGGCTTTGGCGGCGGCTTCGCGCAATTCACGGCGACGATTCCGCTTGCAAATCTGCTTCATGTGCTTCGGCCCGGTGCCTTTGCGGGAGTCCACAACCTGTTTGCGACAAGATAGATAGATAGATAGATAGATAGATAGATAGATAGATAGATAGATAGATAGATAGATGGATGGATAAATAGATAGATAGATAGATAAATAGATAGATAGATAGATAGATAGTAGATAGCGAGAAAGAGCGAGCGAAGCGAGCTCTTTCGAGCTTGCTTGCCGCAGCCAATCAAGCTGAATGCACGCACACAAGATCACCGGAAACGATTAAGGCAGCTGGAAAGCCAATGGGCGCGGTAAGCGCTTTTATCCAGAGGAACTACCTGCTGGAACCAGCTGCCGAACGAAAATCAGACTACTCAAGTAGTGCAAAAGAGTGCGAGCAACTACCGAGAAATCTAATTTTCGTAACCGCTCCGGTGCAGGTCCTGGCAATAGATGGTAGATAGCGAGAAAGAGCGAGCGAAGATAGATAGATAGATAGATAGATAGATAGATAGATAGATAGATAGATAGATAGATGGATGGATAAATAGATAGATAGATAGATAAATAGATAGATAGATAGATAGATAGATAGATAGATAGATAGATAGATAGATAGATAGATAGATAGATAGATAGATAGATAGATAGATAGATAGATAGATAGATAGATAGATAGATAGACAGACAGACAGACAGACAGACAGACAGACAGACAAGACAGACAGACAGACAGACAGACAGACAGACAGACAGACAGACAGACAGACAGACAGACAGACAGACAGACAGACAGACAGACAGACAGACAGACTGGCAGTCACAAAGCCGGCGAGAGGCATTACTAGTACACATTCCACCGACCCTCCTGAGTAGGCACACGCGCGCGGATACGAACGCACTAAAACACACAGGCAGACACACACACACACAGGAGCACAAATACTAGTTATTCTAGTATCTGTGCACAGAAGTGTACAGTGGCCCACTAACTTTATTTATCGTTAGGCGTGTCTTGGGGGGGGGGGGTTGACCCTGAAGCCGGGCCTGGGTTTTTTGTGTCATGGCATAACGATCTTGACGAAAAAAAACCAAGAGCCGGGCGTTAACTACACGAGCAGAGCCAAGCCGAGATTCCAATTTCGCCCCATATTAATGTGACTGCACTTGGAATCGAGCCTGGGCCGTTGGCGCATCAGAGCGCCGCAGTAGACCCCCCTCCCCAGCACAATGCTAAACTGGTGCCAATTTGTTCGTGATGCTCCTTCAGCACTAACCTTGGCATATGGCGCCATCTTGGTAGTCTGTTTAGAACTGCTGGCGCCACCGACTCCGCTACCAGTAGCGCCACCTCCGCGCTTAACACACAGCACGCAGGCATTGCAAATCTGGCCAGTCCGCTGACGAGCTTTGGCGCCAAACACAGCCAAGAAGTTGGACTCAAAATCAGCTGACGGTTGGAACCTAGTAGTGCTGCTCTTGGTGGCACAGATGCAGCAGCCTTCCTTGCTGCGAAACTGCTGCTTCATGTGCTGGCTTGATAAAACTATAAAAAGACAACTTACAAAAGATGCTCAATATAAAATATGACGAACTTGAAAAAACTAATGTTAAATTCCGTTCCACAGAGTAGGCACACTCTTTACAAATGGAAAACACTTCAAGTATCAATCAGTTGACAGACAGCATCGGGTTGTATTGCTCTGAAAAAATATATAGTATATAGATGATTATTATTAAAGCACAAGATTTTGAATTAAGTAGATACATCCAAAGTAAAGACCCAAAGGGGGGGCAGCTCTGTTTTTTTGGCAAAAATTTGCTTGGTCAGGTCTCTGCCTGAAAGGGGGGCAACAGTCCCCACCACCTGGTTGCACCACTGCAAGACCCTTGTTATGCAAATATATATAATTCATCTATATGAGACTCTGCTTTGTTGACTTTTTACATGTATGATACCAATTTTACTAATACTGATACTGATTAGGCCAATGGTATAGCTATAGATTCATTCAATCAAGGTTCTAAGGGTTAAACCTATTGGAAAAAATTGCTAAATAGTTTCTCAAAGTGGCCTAGCAATGTATAAGACAGTTCTTAGTATGTTAGGAACAATATGGTACTCAGTGTGTGGCATTTGGCATGGCTGCAATATAACCCTTAGCAAATGATACTTAATATATGTATAGCACTTTTTTGGCATACACCATATAATAACATACATGCGCAACTTTGGGAATCACCCGGCCGTTTCTATTGGCAACACACACATGTAAGTCGCTATTGGCTGAGAGCAGTCACGTGACTACTATTCCGTCCAATAGCGACTTACATGTGTATGTTGCCAATAGAAACGGCCGAGTGAATCCCAAGGTTGCGCCCAAGCATGTATAATAACATAGAAAATGTCTATCTAATAGACCTCCCCTTAGTGACTATTGAATCTTCTTAAATTTATCAATAAATTTTTTGAGGCAGCTTTTATATATTAGGGGTGACCCTTTAGCATATTTTTGTTAGATCCTTAATAAGTGTCAATATTTTTAGAATTAATTTGAATAGTAAGATAAAAAAGCCAAGGGAAATAAACTAATATTGGTACTATAGTCCAGATCATGCTAGATGCATACCCAAACAAAAATTGAAAAGTGCAAATGCACACCCAAAAAATTGGAATACACACTTGCATTCTTAAATGTAGGCTGATGTTGCGACAATCAATGACCTTTTTGAATTGCAACAGCAAATAACCTTTTTGTGTTGCATAAAGGACAGTTTTTGGCTAAT
Source organism: Macrostomum lignano (assembly GCA_002269645.1). Lineage (NCBI taxonomy): Eukaryota > Metazoa > Platyhelminthes > Macrostomidae > Macrostomum > Macrostomum lignano. Next base: position 67,501 of record NIVC01002812.1, on the reverse strand, counting down.
AATGTGGTTGATTTTTTCTTTCTTGTCTATAGTATTTATAGCAAAAAATGATATGTATAAACATTGTTTTAATACATTATTAACAAGCTTAAAAGCTGTTAAGTTTGAAATTTACACTTTAATATGAATATTTCAGTCTTTTTTCTATTTACCAATAATTCTTCCGCATGATTCTATGAAGTGCATGCTAGGTATGCATAGTCATTATTTTCTTAAGAGTCATGTATACCAACTGCGTATGCCTAACTTTAGGCATGCAAGGCCAATATACACCCAAATTTTTGGACACATACTATATGATCTAGAGTATAGTATTAGTAGTCTATCTATTATAGAAAAGATAGCTTTGCAATAGTATTTTGAAGTTTTAAAACATTTTTATGCCTAACATTTTATGAAAGTTGAGGATATGATTTATACTGGCTATGCCATTTACTTTTTGACCAAAAATGTGACATATTTCTTTTAATTTTAACTTAGGGATAGCATCAGGGCATAGCTAGGAATTTCCTATGGAGGGGGATATACAAAGGACAAGGTTAAAGTGCTATGACAGAGTCACATAGTAGCAGTCATAGTTACTCCTGCCGTTTACCCAAAACTGTGTTAATTTTGCTTTAGGGTTTCTTTCACAGGTAAGTCATTTCACAGTGTGGCGCAGGTTGTATAGGCGTCTGGCGTACTTAAGCCATGCGCTGCAATAGGGCTTAGAAGTACAAAAGATGCATATAAAGGTTGAAAAATCAAGTTTAAAAGATGCAAACTTTGTTTTTTGGTAAGGATAAAACATGTTCCATCAAGCTTTTTTGGAAAAAAATAGCTGCCCTATAGCTTAAATCTGCCCTTGGCCTTATTCACAACACAAAGGCATCATAAACTACTAACCATTTGTTTTTAAAAAATTTAAGTTACTTATAAGAGAATATTTTAAACAAATTTAATATAAAATTACTTACATCAGGTCTACTTTACTATTTACTAGGCCTATTTTTTTCATATAAAGTCATGAAAATGGCCTTTTTCAGACCTTTTTCATAGAAAATTCTAGCATAATTGACATAATCTAGCATTATGATTGCATAGAAAGTGTCTAGTTCAATAAGACTGGCCTACTTAGCAGTATAGCACCAATGATAAATTTGTTATTGTTGCCTGTTATTTCAATGATAGGCCTAGGCCCTAATTGTTAATTTTAATATAGGCCTAGCTATTCAATTTTTTAATTATTAGGCCTAATTTTAAATATAATTTATTTTCTTTTGAAATACACTTTTTGGTTCAAAATATTAAATAAAAAAACTGCTTTGGGTTTGGGTTTAGGTGCACAGCACAGAAAATGGTAAACATAAATCATGGTAGCTTTTTTGCTTTGCTAGTGCAGGCTGTGATACCTATGCAGACTATGGCTTTTTCTCCTACTAATTAATATAAATTAGAC
>NIVC01002812.1:35000-63242 GCA_002269645.1 Macrostomum lignano | reverse complement strand
AGTACAAACAAGGAGGGAGAAACAAGGAGAGAGAGAGAGAGAGAGAAGAGAGAGAGAGAGAGAGAGAGATCTGGTTGCTAAATGTACAGGTTAAAAGCAGAAATTGCTTTTTGCTCGACAATTGGCTCGGAGCCGATTTGCAGTTTTTTAACCAGAATACAGACAGCTTAACAGCATTAGTCGACGGGCTATTTGTTTTACCAAATAATCTGTTTTAGCCCGATAATTTCTGCATCAAGGGCAAGGAAGGAAAGCTTCGTTAAGTCGTTTAAAAATTGGTTCACATTCGAACAAAACAGGCTTTCTTAGTTATGAAGCAACTAGTGCTTGCCAATTGAGGAGTTCAAAGCAGTATTTAGAGCAGTGAGAGCAAAGTTAAAACCGTTAAAACCGTTTTGGGTAGAAAATAAGGCTTTCAAAGCGTCTGTGAAGTAATTAAAAAAGTGCTTATATTGAGTAAAACGCGTGCTGCAAAGTAAGAAGGCGGATTGCCCATGCAGTACCAGGTAAAAGGGAGGGGATACAAGATGTAAAAAGACGTGTTGTTTAGACAGTTACTAAAGTCCGTAGGAAGCCGGAAACCTCTCGATCAGTGGTAACTTCGTTTTGGAATTTGTAATTAGTAGTTAAGAGCTTTGCCGCGCAAGCACACTGATCGAAGCTACCGTGGTAAATTATAAGTGGCAAGTGCATGGTTTAGTAAGTTAAGTAATTGGTTTAGTAACTATTAGCAGTAAGAAAGAGCGCCGTAACAACTTGGTGCATGGCATTTAGAGTGCGATAGATTTTAGGCAGACAGAGCTACTATCACAGTAAGCACCACCCCTAGTACAGCTTGGTGCATCACTGTTGGGAAATAAGTTAACGCCTACAACAACTTGATACAGCGATGGATTTTAAGGGGAGTTAAAAGGGCCTACAACACACAGGAACAACTGAAACTTTGCTTTCTCGCCGATCTAAAAATGGCTTGATAAACTCGGGCGAATGCTAATCATGGACAACTGAAGTTACGTTATATTACTATTATTATATTATATTACGTTATAGTACGTTACGTTACTACTTCAGTTGTCCTTGATGCTAATCGTGCTCATGTATGTGACTTTTATAGTTATTTTATCCACGAGTACGAATTTTCTGTAGAGCCACAGTTATTGGTATAAAAACTAACAATCGATCTATATGACCATGCTTTTAGTCTTTATCGACATCACAATTGCCATTGACATTCATTGCGAAACGGATAATAATGGCATTTTTTCAACGTTGAATATTTTTGATGACGCAAAACTAACAAATATGTTAATAAAATAAAACAGTAGAAATCATTTTTAATACAAATTCACTTGCTTTAGAATAAAAACTTGCTGCAATAACTGAATTAAAAATAAATATTACTTATGTTTTGTTTAAATATTTATATAAAACAAATATGGCGGACCGCGGTGTTATTAGGAGGAAGCCAGTGTGAGAGCCATTAAAAATGAGTCTTAGATTAAGTCCAAGCTTGCTAGCTAGGCTAGGCACTCCCGTTTAACTACAAATAAAAGTTAGTGTACAGTTGTTGTATCTTAATTCTCTTAAAAATCTCTAATAGCTCTATAGCATTTTGTATTTCTTGCTTATGTATAGTTTTCATAATTTGCATACCTAGGTATATATAAGACTGCAGACAATTGTATGGGCCTAGGCGTAGGCCTAATAGGGCCTATAAAATCATATAGGCCCTAGAATTGTTGTGGGGCAAACACTTCGAGTTCTAACTAGTTGAATTGAAAAGCCAGCGCTAAGACTATTCAAGACTAAGTACTTCGTTTTGTTGTAGGCCTATTAAAATTCGACTTCGCATTGCTCATTAGGCCTACTCGGTCGAATCTTATTTAGTTCTTAGGCCCTAAGCCAAGACCAAGACAAGAGCTGCAAGAAGGAAGAGGCCTCAAGCCCTACTTACTATGTCTATGTTTTTTCTGTTATGTGTAGGTCTAGTGTGTGTGTAGGCCTAGTAGGCCGTAGGCCCTAGGCTAGGCTAGGCCTAAGCAAAGTCATAGGATAGCCTAGGCCTAGCCCTATTGTAGAATATAGGCCTAGGCCTTTTAGCCCTAGAATTTTTAGTAGACCCCCATATATATGGAAGGTTAGGGCCTAGGACTTTAACACATTGCCTAACACTCACTAATAGTAGGCCTAGGCTAACATTCCTATCTCCCTATTTGGCATAATTGGGGCATTGATAGGGGCCTAACAAATATTGCTAGGCCCATGCCTTTATATAATATAATGAGGCAATGGCTATAGTTCCAGTAGAGTTATAATAGGGTAAATATAATAGGCCTACTTCTTTAAGACCTAGTCTATTTGTATATAATATTGCTAATAAAAGGATAAAAAGCTAGAAAAAAGCATAAAACATTAAAAAAGCTAGAAAAAATTATTTCAAATCTCAAAAATAAAATAAAGCTTGCAAGAAACATTAATTTAGGCCTAGTTCAGAAACTATGCAAGTAGATTAGGGAAAAGCTAAAAAAAGATAAAGTAGGCCTAGCCTATGTTTTGAAAAAAATCAAGCCTATCAATTAGGCCTAAGAATCATGAACTAGAAAAGCTAAGGCAGAAACCTACTGAGACTTTGCAAAAGACCAAGGAAGCTATATAATATTATTTATTTGAGACTATATGTTAGGTTTGCTTAATTTTATTACTTTAAAATAATATAAACAAAATTAATTTAAAAAATTAAATTTATTGTAGATATTGCTTAATAAATACTTATGCTAGGCCTAATATGCTTGCAAATGTTGTTTAGTTTTAAGTCTGCAAAAATATTTTTTTAATTCAATTTGCTAAATTTGCTAAGTCTAAAAACTAAAGAATTTGAGTTTATAAATTATAAGCCTATTAAAAATTGGGGCTTCTTAAAGTTTATGTTGATAAAATACTTCCAATTTTCCCATTTTTCTAAAGCTACAACCCCCTCCACTTATTAGGATTGGAATAAATCAACACAATCTTCAATAGGTCTCCATGCCTCTATTGAAGTTTATGTTGATAAAATCAATCCTCATAAAGAATCTCCCCACCCTAAAACCCCCTATTCCCCATGCTCTGGTGGTTGGCTTTAAGCTACATATAATTGGGTTAAAGCTACCAAAAAATGGAGCTCAAATTTGAAATCAGCACCTTCAAAAACCCCTATAGAGATGGAATTATGATCCTATCAAAATTGCAACTATTTTATCAACATAAACTTCAAGAAGCCCAAAAATTGTGCAGCACAAAAAAATTCTAAAGCCCAAAAAGACTATGCCTTACTCTTACATTGGTCTTATAATTATTATAGCTTCCTTCAAGAGTAATTGTATACCAATAAATGTTAAAAATATTGATCAATGTAGGTATAAATATAAATATTTGATTTTGCTTAACATTTGAATTACAAGAAGAATATTTGATGAACCAGATTGATCAAATAGATATTAAAAAATGGATACTTGCCTTATAGGTTGCCTCTAGAAAGGTCACTAATTATATAACCCTTATCTTGTTTGTAACCATTTTACAATGGTAATTAGTAATTGGTACAAGTGATAATAATAATAATAGATTACCCTGTCCTAATAAGTAGATGTACAACTGACAGCTGAGCTGCAGCTATTGTGCATTGTATCTGAAGGCTGCATATGGCTGTTCAGTCCAAGGACTGGGGGTTTGGGGGTGAACTGAAGCAATTGCAAAATGAAGTGTTTAGCTCAAGCCTAAAGACACAAATTGTTCCAGTGGGATTGGGAATCGAACCCCAGCCTTCAAGTTTCAAGTCTGATGGGCTTACAACTAGGCTACTAGGCAACCAAGTTGAAATTGCTTGCTAAAATAAAGAGACATTTTATTTTATGCTTAGAATATTACTGATAGTAAGTGATTACTAATAGGAATTTACTTGCAACTTAGCTAATTTTTTATCCAGTTAGCATCGCTGCTCTATAAGACTGACCGTAACTATATTTTTTAATGTTATAAAGCCTCATCGCCAACCCACTATTCACACAATTGCATGAGCAGTCAGCTCCCCACATTATAATCAATCAGCAATACAATGCCCGGTGGAAAAGGCAAAGCAGGCAAAGACGCAGGCAAGGCTAAGCAGAAGGCCATCTCCCGGTCAGCCAGGGCCGGTCTTCAATTCCCAGTCGGTCGTATTCATCGTCACCTGAAGACTCGAACCACCAGCCACGGCCGCGTCGGCGCCACCGCTGCCGTGTACAGCGCCGCCATCTTGGAGTACCTGACCGCCGAGGTGCTGGAGCTGGCTGGCAATGCTAGCAAAGATCTGCGCGTCAAGCGTATCACGCCGCGTCATCTGCAGCTGGCCATCCGCGGAGACGAAGAGCTGGACACGCTGATCAAGGCCACCATCGCCGGCGGCGGAGTGATTCCGCACATCCACAAGAGTCTGGTGAATAAGAAGGGTGCCGGCGGCCCCACTGCCAGCGGGGGTGCCAAGTGATCCCCGTTACTGACTTGATCTGGGCTTGAACTCTAATTTTCGTATTTAACAAAACACACAACCGACTGTCTCTCCGTGTGTAATTATTTTTATTTTATTTACTGAACTTAGTTAAAAGTACATTCATAGTCTAGCATTTCTGTTATTATCAATTATAAAGTAACAATTTGTGCAGCAAAAGTTTTCATTTAATATAGTGTGTCATCACTCTCTCTATTAGCAATGATAACTGACTTAACTGGTTTTTTTTTAACTGACGCATGCTTGTTCTTATGCTATGTACTATTGTTATTTTTTCTTATCGAAAAATTCTCATCAATTTCATTAGTGTTTTGTTTGCGTTTCCTGTCTAATAATTAATTAATAATGAAATATATACAATAAATTGACGACTCATTGTCCATTTTTTACCTAAATAGCGTGCCCGCTCCGCTGCCTTTGTTGGCATTTCGGTTTGTTAAAATGCGGTGGATTTTTCTAAGAAATCTGTTGTCTGTTTTTCATGTATTTTGTTTGTGTCAGTAAGCGTCGCCACATTCATTTGTGGCTTGTATGGTGGTATGGAGAAGGAGAGAGGCGGTATGGAGAAGGAGAGAGGCGGTATGGAGAAGGAGAGAGGCGGTATGGAGAAGAAGAGAGGCGGTATGGAGAAGAAGAGAGGCGGTATGGAGAAGAAGAGAGGTGGTATGGAAAAGGAGAGAGGCGGTATGGAGAAGGAGAGAGGCGACAAGGAGAAGAGAGGTGGTATGGAGAAGGAGAGAGGCGGTATGGAGAAGAAGAGAGGTGGTATGGAGAAGGAGAGAGGCGGTATGGAGAAGGAGAGAGGCGGTATGGAGAAGGAGAGAGGCGGTATGGAGAAGGAGAGAGGCGGTATGGAGAAGGAGAGAGGCGGTATGGAGAAGGAGAGAGGCGGTATGGAGAAGGAGAGAGGCGACAAGGAGAAGAGAGGTGGTATGGAGAAGGAGAGAGGCGGTATGGAGAAGGAGAGAGGCGACAAGGAGAAGAAGAGAGGTGGTATGGAGAAGGAGAGAGGCGGTATGGAGAAGGAGAGAGGTGGTATGGAGAAGGAGAGAGGCGGTATGGAGAAGGAGAGAGGCGGTATGGAGAAGAAGAGAGGTGGTATGGAGAAAGAGAGAGGCAGTATGGAGAAGGAGAGAGACGACAAGGAGAAGAGAGGTGGTATGGAGAAGGAGAGAGGCGGTATGGAGAAGAAGAGAGGCGGTATGGAGAAGAAGAGAGGTGGTATGGAAAAGGAGAGAGGCGGTATGGAGAAGGAGAGAGGCGACAAGGAGAAGAGAGGTGGTATGGAGAAGGAGAGAGGCGGTATGGAGAAGAAGAGAGGTGGTATGGAGAAGGAGAGAGGCGGTATGGAGAAGGAGAGAGGCGGTATGGAGAAGGAGAGAGGCGGTATGGAGAAGGAGAGAGGCGGTATGGAGAAGGAGAGAGGCGGTATGGAGAAGGAGAGAGGCGGTATGGAGAAGGAGAGAGGCGACAAGGAGAAGAGAGGTGGTATGGAGAAGGAGAGAGGCGGTATGGAGAAGAAGAGAGGTGGTATGGAGAAGGAGAGAGGCGGTATGGAGAAGGAGAGAGGTGGTATGGATAAGAAGAGAGGTGGTATGGAGAAAGAGAGAGGCGGTATGGAGAAGGAGAGAGGCGGTATGGAGAAGAAGAGAGGTGGTATGGAGAAAGAGAGAGGCAGTATGGAGAAGGAGAGAGACGACAAGGAGAAGAGAGGTGGTATGGAGAAGGAGAGAGGCGGTATGGAGAAGAAGAGAGGCGGTATGGAGAAGGAGAGAGGCGACAGAGAGAGAGGGAGAGACGGAAGGGAGGGGGAGAGACGGAAGGGAGGGGGAGAGACGGAAGGGAGAGGGAGAGACAGAAGGGAGAGTGGGAGAGACAGAAGGGAGAGGGAGAGACGGAAGGGAGGGGGAGAGACAGAAGGGAGGGGGAGAGACGGAAGGGAGGGGGAGAGACGGAAGGGAGGGGGAGAGACAGAAGGGAGGGGGAGAGACGGAAGGGAGGGGGAGAGACGGAAGGGAGAGGGAGAGACGGAAGGGAGGGGGAGAGACGGAAGGGAGGGGGAGAGACGGAAGGGAGAGGGAGAGACAGAAGGGAGAGGGAGAGACGGAAGGGAGGGGAGACACGGAAGGGAGAGGGAGAGACAGAAGGGAGAGGGAGAGACGGAAGGGAGAGGGAGAGATCGAAGGGAGGGAGAGAGACGGAAGGGAGGGAGAGGGAGAGACAGAAGGGAGAGAGGCTGCACGGAGAAAAAGAGGAGAGCTAGGCAGTTGGCCTCCGTCAATCATGAATCATGATGTTTTTGCAAAGGTTTCAAACTAAAAGTTTTGGGTTTCTCTTCCCCGCCTTCTGAAGCCGCACTATCAGCAAGAATAAGCAGAAGAGTGGGAGAGAAAGGAAAAGAGCGACAGAAGGGTTTTGTGTATCCATTGGCTTGTTCTCATTAGGCAGGTAGGTAGGAGGCATGAACCTCAGTGAGAAATGGTTTCCTCCAAGACTTTATCCGAATACAACAGAGATGATTTGCACGTACAAAGGGACAATTCAGCCCCAAAACTGTTTAACTGAGCAAAGGGCAAGGGTTCAAAGCCCTTGGAGGCATTCACAAGAATGTTTTCAACCCCCGGCCCAAATCCATATACTCTGGGGTCCCCAACCGACGGCCCACGGGGTGACGCAATGGGGCCTGCAAACCTTTTCTTTCTCTGCTTCTCTTAGCCAGCGACAGCTTTAGGCTTTCCTAGGAGTTAATGGGGAACTGGGGACCCTAGGGCAGAATGCAATTCACAGAATGACTCCACCGTGCCCCCTCACCCCATCTCAAATATCGATCGATCTGTGTGAGGTGAGGTCGGAGAGTGACTGAAAGACCGCCTCTTCTCTTTCCAAGCTAGCCTTAGCCTTTGCCAAGTTGCGTCATTTGATTTAGTGAGGCCCTGCCTCATACCCCAATTCGATTTCTCTTCGTCGAGTGTTCATACACATGTACATGGCAAGGGGGTCGCTTCACGAACTATGGAAACTCTGGGAGCGCGGTAAGGCTAGCGAATACGATCGATAACGCTCCAACAATTCCTACAAGCCATTCAACCCCCCAACTTTCAAGATACTTTGATAAATGACTCGAGTTTTTTGTCTCATGGAACTCATGTAATCATTGTATGACATCATTCTTGCTGATGACGGCTTCAGGAGACGGGGAAGAGATGCACAAAACTTTTAGCTTGAAGCCTTTGCAAAAATATCCTCTTTCATTCTCCCTGCCGCCTCTCCTTTCTCTCTTCTCCTTCTCCCTGTTGCCTCTCTCCTCTCCTCCCTGCCGCCTCTCCTTTCTCTCTTCTCCTTCTCCCTGTTGCCTCTCTCCTCTCCTCCCTGCCGCCTCTCCTTTCTCTCTTCTCCTTCTCCCTGCCGCCTCTCTCCTCTCCTCCCTGCCGGCTCTCCTTTCTCTCTTCTCCTTCTCCCTGCCGCCTCCCTCCTCTCCTCCCTGCCGCCTCTCCTTTCTCTCTTCTCCTTCTCCCTGCCGCCTCTCTCCTCTCCTCCCTGCCGGCTCTCCTTTCTCTCTTCTCTTTCTCCCTGTTGCCTCTCTCCTCTCCTCCCTGCAGCCTCACTTTTCTCTGTCGCCTCTCGCCTTAGTAGTATCAATAGTAGTAGTAGTACTCGTAGTCGGAAGAACAATATTTGAGCGAAACGCGTTTTCTTTTTCGACTTTCGAAATGTCAAATCCAAAATATTGAAAATTTATTATTTAAAAAAGTATAAGTACGAGAATAATCATGTTACAAAGGTTCTTAATCTACAAAGTGTAGACTCGCATACATGTGCGTTGTAGCTTTAGAAGAAATAAACTTAGAAACTACTGTTATCAACTTGATAGTAGTAAAGGGATTAAGAGTTTTGTTTATCTGGAATAGACAAGACGATGAAGGTGTACTCGTATGTACCTGTATGCGTTAAAAATATGATCTGTAAGTTTTACGAAAAAATTATGGTCGCAAAATTCAGCGTTTTAAAAAATTATGAGAATTCCGGCTGGGTAAACAACAATTAGCATAATAGGCTTGACAAATAAAAACTGAAAACATTAAATTTAATTTGTTAATATTGATGTATATGTCATCTGACATTTATCTGTCATCCGTATTAGTCATTAGCTGTCTTGGTGTGTCAGTGGCGGCGCAGAGGGGACGTTCCCAACCCAAGAGACAGGGGCGCCCACCAAGAGACAGGGGCGCCCACCAAGAGACAGGGGCGCCCACCAAAGAGACAGGGACGCCCACCAAAGAGACAGGGGCACCCACCAAAAGACAGGGGCGCCCACCAAAGAGACAGGGGACAGGGTCACCCACCAAGAGACAGGGGTGCCCACCAAGAGACAGGGGCGCCCACCAAAGAGACAGGGGACAGGGGCACCCACCAAGAGACAGGGGCGCCCACCAAGAGACAGGGGCGCCCACCAAGAGACAGGGGCGCCCACCAAAGAGACAGGGGACAGGGGCACCCACCAAGAGACAGGGGCACCCACCAAGAGACAGGGGCGCCCACCAAGAGACAGGGGCGCCCACCAAAGAGACAGGGGACAGGGGCACCCACCAAGAGACAGGGGCGCCCACCAAAGAGACAGGGGACAGGGGCACCCACCAAGAGACAGGGGCACCCACCAAGAGACAGGGGCGCCCACCAAGAGACAGGGGCGCCCACCAAAGAGACAGGGGACAGGGGCACCCACCAAGAGACAGGGGCACCCACCAAGAGACAGGGGTGCCCACCAAGAGACAGGGGTGCCCACCAAGAGACAGGGGTGCCCACCAAGAGACAGGGGCGCCCACCAAGAGACAGGGGCACCCACCAAGAGACAGGGGCGCCCACCAAGAGACAGGGGCGCCCACCAAGAGACAGGGGCGCCCACCAAAGAGACAGGGGACAGGGGCGCCCACCAAGAGACAGGGGCGCCCACCAAAGAGACAGGGGCACCCACCAAGAGACAGGGGCGCCCACCAAAGAGACAGGGGCACCCACCAAGAGACAGGGGCACCCACGAAGACACCGTTGGCGCCGGCCATAATCCACGGGGCTGCGCGAGCCCCCTCCTGTTAAAATTCCTGCGTACGCCTCTATGTGGTGTAAAATATTATTCTGAATAATATCTGCAGTGAATTATTGCTTTTATCATGCAGCATTAAGCTACAAAACGGGCAATCACACCAAAGTTGAAGGGTTATAGAATAAATTAAGGTTGGGCCATAGACTAGCAAATTTGAATAGACATTGAATAGAATCTAGAATAGACATCCAGACTTGCAATGAATGGGCCATAGCGAATGAGGGCCAGCATATATCAAGAAAACATTCCATCGTACATTTAAGGGCCGAAATTTTCTGTTTGACTGGTGAAATTGTTTCTGGACAGGGTTTTTTAAACTACTTATTTTAAGTAGTTTGTTAGCACGGTATTGTTAAAATTTCAATGAAAAAATTATCTACACAAACCTCCTTTTTAAAATCATTTTCAAGGCTTGCTTACTTGCCTTTGGTGAGGGCCACAATGCTTTCCTTAAGGGATGGCACAGATTGCGTCTGGCTTCCGAAAGGCACCTGCTGTGTCAGTCCAGCTAACAGGGGGCTACCCTGATCGCTAGGCTTCTTATCCAACTCTCTCAGCAGCATCAGGCACTGCTCAATTAGCGGCCGATCCATTGCCCTGGGCTCGGTCATGGTCTGAACAAGGTAGTCCCAGGCTACCGTGTCGCCTGTCTTACACATCCGCAGATCCGATTCGTACTCTCGCGCCCTCTTGCCAAAGAAGCACTCCCAGGCGATCACGCCGAGAGCGTAGATGTCGGACTTGTTGGAATAGGCTGGCCGGTTGTGCAGGACCTCCGGTGCCATGTAGCCGTTGGTACCACCGAACGTACTGCCGGACATTTCGCTCTCATGCTTTGCGAGGCCAAAGTCGCACAGCTTAGCTACAATGCGCAACGGTTCGGTATCCTTCTGCACCTCGATTAGTACATTCTCCAGTTTGAGGTCGCGGTGCAGGATCTGCCGGTTGTGCAGCTGGTAGACGCCGGAGAAGATCTGGTTGCACAGGACGCGGCAAACCGCGAAGGCGGAGCCGCGGCTCTGACTGCCGATCTCGTTGCGGGCCGGGATGGCCATCCGGCCAAATCGCCCGAGAAACTGCCACAGGTCGCAGTCGTACTTGAGCGTCAGGAAGCCGACCAGCTGCAGTCGGGGAAAGTACACCGTGCCTAGCCAGGGTATGATGTTGTTCTGCATCTCAGACGATACAGTCTTCAGAATGTCAATCTCCAACAGTAGGCGGTGCGACATGCTGCCCTTCCCAGGCGCTAGCTTGAGCACCAGCGGCCTCTCTGCTCCTTTGGGCAACACTTCATAAATTGGCTTCCTGCTCACCAGTTCTTTACCCAACTGTTCTGTGCTCGTCACGTCGATGTCAATGCCGTATTTCTCGCACTCTTCCTTGCTGAGAACCTCGCAATTGAGCTTTTCTAGTTGAAGCATCATGAGGTGGCCTTGGATTTCCTGCAGCTGCTGCTCTAGAATTACGAGGCTCTCGGTGAGGCTCTCATCGGTGTGCCTGGCGTTCTGCGAGGACTCGTAGCTGGCCGGCAGGATGCAGAAGCATTCCATAAACTCGCGCAGCTGCTTGGCCTCGTCGTCAAGCCGATGCTTCACTCGGTCGAAAAATTGAGTTCGAATCAGCTGACTATCGAGCCGATCAAGGAAGTCTTGCGCCAGACCTCTGAGCTCCTTTTTAAACTTTTCGTCGCTCTGCTCACTCTTCTGGGCGCCGATCACTGGCACGATGATCGCCATGGTGATTGCGGCCAGCGGCACCCACAGTGGCGCTGCGATGCCCGCTGCGAAAGTTTCCAGACGCCCGGTGCGCAGACGTCTCCGCACCATGTCTTCTGTGACGCTCTGGATGGTGGCCCGACAGCTGGAGCCGCTGGAACTCGTGCTGCCGGACGAACTGGATGGCAGTTCATTCGAGATGATAAAAATCTCGGGAATTTCTGCGGCTTGGTAGCACAGCTCCTTGAACTTGCTAACCTTGTCCCTTTGAACGACTTCGTCTGCTTTATTCAGCACCTCCGTCCTGGTGTTCCACTCGCGAATCTCGTTGGCTACAACTTCAAGAAATGCGATCTCGACTTTGTTCTCAGAGCTGCCCTTCAGTTCAGCAGCCCGGCTGATGATTTTCTCAATAATTTTAGTTCGGACTCGGCCAACCCGCAGGTGCTGAGCCACGTTCTCGGACACTTCTCTCACCAGTCTGTCGCTTAGGCGCTGGAATTCTGAGCCTAACCGGGCCGCCATGCTGCGCAGGTTAGCAAAGTCCTTCCTGTACTCGTTCGGATTTCTTCTCTGCTTGTTGGCGATGTTCCTTGACAGGTTGATATTCCGTCTGATGTGGTGAACCACCTGGAAGGGGACTTTCAGCTCCTTGGTTACCGCTTTAGCTAGACGCGTGCTTCGGATTTTCAGCTCGTTATCCAGCGTGGCCTCCAGCTGTGGCCTCGCGTTGCTCAACCCGTCCCACTGCCACTGGGTGAAGTAGCACAGAATGTGCCTGGACAGCTTGGACTCGCCGTTGACCTCCGGACTCTGAACAATTTCGGCCACCTCGTCCCGCTTGCCCCGCAGATGCTGGCACAGCAGCACCAGGCGGCTCTGCATGGCCAAACTGCGAACGTAGCTGAGCTCAGCTTCCGCCAGTCGGCGCTCCACCTCCGGAGCGAAGAAGTGCACAAGCATCAAGCTGGTTGTGCTTGGCGCCTGGTGCTTCTGAAAGATTATTGTTAGACAAGAAAATCTAGCAGTGAGAATGCATTTCCGCACGAGTACGTCTAAAGGCATCGCAGGAAATTAATTGCACATACCCCGTAAAGCAGGGGTTGGCAAACTCCGCAAAGCCTCTCTATCCGGCCCTCCGGTCCTTTGAAACTTCACAATAGCAATCCGGCCTGCTCAAGGTTTGTGTCTTTTCTCAGTTCTCTTCTCTCACCTCTCTTCTTATCTCTCCTGTCTTCGTCTCCTCTCCTCTCATCTCCTCTCCTCTCTCCTCTCATATCTTTTCCTCTCCCTTCTCTTCTCCTATCCCCCCTCTCTCCTTTCCTTTCCTTTCCCTTCTCCCTCCCTTCCCTCCTCTCTTCTCTCCTCTCTACTCCTTCATTCATTAGCCTCTCCTTTCTCATATTCGCCCGATGGTCTACCCTTGCCTGACGGGCACCGGTAGTTTTGCGCCTGCGCTCGCTGAGATCACAGGTCCACTGAGCTGGATTGACGCTAATACCAGGTATTAAAGAGCTTAGCAGTCGGAGCACCTATGAAATAAAGGGATTTTTCCAACCCATTCAGATGGCCCAAGCTTGTCTCCTGGTGGACCCAACCCAAGGACCATTGTTGTATAACAGGGCGTAAAACTTAAAGATCTGTGATTTTTACGAGGTTAATTTCCTGAAAAAATACACTGCAAAGGTAGAAAAACTGCACAGCTATATAAAATACAACAGAGTAACATGTTTGTGCATGCTAAATTGGTAAAGAATGGAAATCTTCACTGCCCTGATATCAAATGCCGCATTCCGTGAGTCCCGCGGTGTATTTTTTCCAGGAAACTACATGGCCTCTTAAAAAATTAAACGATCTTTGAGTTTAACGTGCTGTTATATTACCGGTGGTGGTCCTTGACCCAACCAACAGTTACCATCCCGCTGTACTACAATTTACTCTGTTCTTATACCTCGGGCCACACAAATCCATAACTGAAGCGTGAAAACCCGAAAATTTTAATCAGCTCATGCGCTTCCTCCGGGCCACCCGCAGGGCTGAACTCTCCCTTTCAGAGAGCATCATAGCTGCTGGCAACACTGGGGACCTCCCTGGGCGGCGCCAACCCTTCGTCCATAGCGACGCGTCGGCCGTTCGTGGATTAGCGGAATGGGCGTTCGCGCCTTCCCGCTGTGTCCCCTCTGTGACAGCCCTGCAGCTAAGTCAAGAAGTAAATCAAGACTCTGTCCTTATCTATCTAATAGCCATACCTGTGCGGTCAGTGTCCTCTGGTTCGGGTCCAGCAGCTCCTTGATGGTGGTGTCCACCTTGCACGCAGCAGCGACGCGGATGTTGGCCAGTTGCGGGCACAAGATGCCAATCTCTACTAGCAAACCGTCGAAATTAGAATTTTTGTCGCACTCCAAATTGATCAGTTCGACAGCCATCCGCTTGTTCATGGATCTCAGGCAGTCGAATCGGTATTCGCTGTGCAGAGTCAGTACGCCTTTGCCGTAGATGAGCACCCGAACTGCGACGTCATTATCCCTTTGCCCGGTCACGGTGAACAGAGTCTTGCTTCGAAAGAAAAGCTCGTCTTCTAGGAGCGTCTGGCCGAAGATAAAACTGTTCAAGGCTAGCAGAGCACGTCTACCTGTCACGGCAATCACCTTGAGCTCTTCGCTAATCTTCTTGTCTAAGCTCGGCAGAGTTGCCAGAAAGTTGTGCACCTGACTCTGCTGACACGGAAAAATGCCTTCTGCATTGCCAGCCTCCAGTTTCTCCTGCATCCTTCGACAGAATCCGCTCAGCTGATCGTCCAGCGCGGCATATTTGGCAATGATTTTGGCCAAGTTCGGGTTTACCTGCACCAGCCCACTAGAGCTTCTTGCATCCTGCATTTCCTTCAGAGTTTGAGAAGAAGCTTGCGATGGCGGTTGAATTCAGAGAGAGAAATATAGGGCATGGCCGTGTTTGCTTCTGCCTCTTCTTCTGTCCCTTGTTACTATCAATATATGTATGGCAGTCTTGCTACCCCAGGCTATGGTCATGGAGACGAGTTTTATTGCTTTGCATCGCGTACATTGTGCGTTGTGTGCACAGTTTAAGATGCATGAAAACAAGTAACTGACTATAAATATACACTGAACCATGCAGCCACCTTTTAGATAGCTTTGTGCAAAGGAGCTTGAATTCTATTTACAAAATAGAATTCACATCTGGAATGTTAAACTTCGCCTCCATTACTTCTGTTTTTATGAACAGTCCATGACTGACTGCTTAAACAAGATAAGAATTGAAACCTCCGTGTTTTAAAATATATCTAGCATAGGCTCCATTTCTGAATACAGATTACAGGCAACCATGGCTCGATTTTAGGCATGCACCAGGCAGTGGCGTACACAAAATTTTAATTGGAGTCAGCCGCATCGCTAAGGGGCGCCAATATTTGGGGCTTTGGTGAGTGCCCCTGTCTCTTTTTGGCGGGCGCGCCCCTGTCTCTTGGTAGGCGCCCCTGTCTCTTGGTAGGCGCCCCTGTCTCTTGGTAGGCGCCCCTGTCTCTTGGTAGGCGCCCCTGTCTCTTGGTGGGCGCCCCTGTCTCTTGGTAGGCGCCCCTGTCTCTTGGTGGGCGCCCCTGTCTCTTGGTAGGCGCCCCTGTCTCTTGGTGGGCGCCCCCTGTCTCTTGGTGGGCGCCCCTGTCTCTTGGTGGGCGCCCCTGTCTCTTGGTGGGCGCCCCTGTCTCTTGGTAGGCGCCCCTGTCTCTTGGTAGGCGCCCCTGTCTCTTGGTGGGCGCCCCTGTCTCTTGGTAGGCGCCCCTGTCTCTTGGTGGGCGCCCCTGTCTCTTGGTAGGCGCCCCTGTCTCTTGGTGGGCGCCCCTGTCTCTTGGTAGGCGCCCCTGTCTCTTGGTGGGCGCCCCTGTCTCTTGGTGGGCGCCCCTGTCTCTTGGTAGGCGCCCCTGTCTCTTGGTGGGCGCCACTGTCTCTTGGTAGGCGCCCCTGTCTCTTGGTGGGCGCCCCTGTCTCTTGGTAGGCGCCCCTGTCTCTTGGTGGGCGCCCCTGTCTCTTGGTAGGCGCCCCTGTCTCTTGGTAGGCGCCCCTGTCTCTTGGTAGGCGCCCCTGTCTCTTGGTGGGCGCCCCTGTCTCTTGGTAGGCGCCCCTGTCTCTTGGTGGGCGCCACTGTCTCTTGGTAGGCGCCCCTGTCTCTTGGTAGGCGCCCCTGTCTCTTGGTGGGCGCCCCCTGTCTCTTGGTGGGGGCTCCTGTCTCTTGGTGGGCGCCCCTGTCTCTTGGTGGGCGCCCCCTGTCTCTTGGTGGGGGCTCCTGTCTCTTGGTGGGCACCCCCTGTCGTCTCTTAGTTTTGTGGAGTGCAATTTTTATGGGGGGCGATGCATTCAAGGTTTTCCTGCCTAGTTTAGCTCAGCGCTTGTTTCACAGGATCAAGCTCTTGTTTATATTTTCGCGTCTAAGAACGAAACGAATTCGATCTTTTGTATATGCATGACTTGCTCTCCTGCATTTCATTATCTGTTGTATAAATTGGCTGACAAACTATTAACATATTTGGGGTTTCAGTTGCATGGACAGGGTTTAAATTCTATCAACAGTTTATGTATATTGACACTCCGAAAAGTGTCAGGTTTTAAGTGAAATGTAGAAAAAATATGATTAAAAAGTGCAATAATTAACAGTGTCAAGGCTTACACAAAGGGATTTTGGTAAGTGCTGTGTTAAATTTCGAATATTTGACCTCTGTAAGCAGCTTTACAATCCTGTCATAGACATTACATTGATTCTAAGAATCCTAATCTCTATATGACCAACTGTTTCTAAGAATCCCAACCTCTATGACCAACTGTTTCTAAGAATCCCAACCTCTATGACCAACTGTTTCTAAGAATCCCAGTTTCTATGTGACCAACTGATTTTAAGAATCCCGACCTCTATGACCAACTGATTCTAAGAATCCCAACCTCTATGACCAACTGCTTCTAAGAATACCAACCTCTATATGACCAACTGATTCTAAGAATCCCAGCTTCTATATGACCAACTGATTCTAAGAATACCAACCTCTATATGACCAACTGATTCTAAGAATCCCAACCTCTATGACCAACTGATTCTAAGAATACCAACCTCTATGACCAACTAATTCTAAGAATCCCAACATCTATGACCAACTGGTTGTAGCAATTCAACGTCTATGAACAACTTCCCTATATAATTTTAACTTTTATATAGGATCAACGGATCGCTTTAAAGAGGCGTTTACATCTCCAGAGTCGCAATGCAAGAGCGACAGCAGCAGATGTACACCTGCGTGAGTGCAACCGTGTCAGACATGCACACTGCTGGAGAGCCACTTCGAATTATTGAAAAAGTCACGCCGGATCCTCTGCTGCTCTCGCAGCGAACCTCGCTATTGGCCTTACGTCGCCATCTAAGCGACAACTGCGACTGGTTGAGGCGCTTCGTAGTTCTAGAACCGCGAGGTCACGCAGACATGTACGCCGCCTACCTGATCCGGCCCGCCTGTCACCCTCAAGCTGACGTCTCCGTGCTGTTTCTGCACAACGATGGCTACAGCACCATGTGCGGTCATGCGGTTATTGCTCTGGCCAAATACGGCGCGTCCAGAGGTCTGGTTGAAGCGACTCCACCCAGAACGACTGTCAATATCGAGTGTCCGTGCGGACTGGTGCGAGCTGTCTATCACCATGGCGACGAAGGTTGGTGACAGAGAGACAGACAGACAGACAGACAGACAGACAGACAGACAGACAGACAGACAGACAGACAGACAGACAGACAGACAGACAGACAGACAGACAGACAGACAGACAGACAGACAGACAGACAGACAGACAGACAGACAGACAGACAGACAGACAGACAGACTGACAGACATCTTCAAACCGTTCCAGACAACCCTGACAGCTCCTCCTTCATCAGCGTGCCAGCATTTCTAGATGCTACCTACAACAACTTTACCGTTCAACTTGAAGACCAATCGTCTAAGCAGTTCACGGAGCTAACATTGAACTTTGACCTAGCCTACGGCGGTGCCTATTACGTCATCCTGCCAGCCAGGCAATTAGGCCTGGACATCCAGACCGATGCCGTAGACTTGCTAATTCGAATTTGTCAACAATTGAAAGCGGCGATCAGCAGTCGAGTCGATGTCAGCCGCAATGAGCTGCTGTGTCCTGATCTCGCATTCATATACGGCGTGATCCTTACCGACGGTCGCGATGGCGAGTTGGAGAGCGACAACCTGTGCGTATTCGCCGACGGTGAGGTGGACAGAAGCCCGACAGGTTCCGGGGTGACAGCCAGGGTGGCCGCTCAAGCCGCCAAAGGCCAGGTCCGTCAGGATGGAGTTTGGCGAACGTTCCGAAATAGCAAAACCGGGTCCGTGATGCTGGGGAGACTGGCTGAGGAAGTTGATGCAGCTTCGGGAACTGTTCGGGTAGAAGTTTCCGGTCGGGCTTTCTTCACAGGATCTGGTGTGCTCACGGCTGAGACCGGCGACCCCATGCTTCCCGGGTTTCGAGTTAAGTGAGCCGGTAACAACACCAATGAAAAACACCTTAGCGTCCTTTTTGGATCGAATATTGTCTTCCGTTATTACAGAAGACATGTTTTCACCTGTTAAACTTTACGTTTCCCCTGTGAGAGACACGTTTTCACCTGTTAGACTTGCTGCTGTTTCCCGTGTGAGAGACTCACCTGTTAGACTTGCTGCTGTTTCCCCTGTGAGAGACACGTTTTCACCTGTTAGACTTGCTGCTGTTTCCCATGTGAGAGACACGTTTTCACCTGTTAGACTTGCTGCTGTTTCCCATGTGAGAGACACGTTTTCACCTGTTAGACTTGCTGCTGTTTCCCATGTGAGAGACACGTTTTCACCTGTTAGACTTGCTGTTTCCCATGTGAGAGACACGTTTTCACCTGTTAGACTTGCTGCTGTTTCCCGTGTGAGAGACTCACCTGTTAGACTTGCTGTTTCCCCTGTGAGAGACACGTTTTCACCTGTTAGACTTGCTGCTGTTTCCCATGTGAGAGACACGGTTTCACCTGTTAGACTTGCTGCTGTTTCCCCTGTGAGAGACTCACCTGTTAGACTTGCTGTTTCCCCTGTGAGAGACACGTTTTCACCTGTTAGACTCGAGCCTACACAGCAAGATACATTTTTTAACCTGTAACACCTGCAATACTTACCTTAGTCACACTGTATCGATGCCCTAGAGCAAAATCACTCACAGAATTGGACGCTCAGTGCCGCGCATATTTTTGACTGCCGCTCTGACTGGCACCCCTCTGACTGCACTGGAGTTGATCGGTTTTATGGCGTGCCAATTAGAGCAACAATCAAAAAGGTGCCATATTGGCAGGGATACCTGGCTGATGATTTTTTATCCTGACTGTGACTTCGTTTAAATCCACTCGCGTCAGAGCCCGATCAGTCAGGAAATGAAACAGACTGTGACTTTATAGCTGAGGCAGAAAATTTCTATAATTCACTGCAAAATGTGCCACGTCAGCAGTGATTTCGAATCGTTCTGAGCTGAGATTCTCAGTTCCGGTTTCGTCTTTTGAAACAATCGGTAAGAAAATTGCCCTGTCGGCTTTCTGGTTTTAGTGCCGGATTTGAGTAAGCGAGTCGGGTTTAGTTGTGTTGAGTCAGGACAGCCGCGACAGAGGGCAGTTAATCGATGGAAGATAGATAGATAGATAGATAGATAGATAGATAGATAGATAGATAGATAGATAGATAGATAGATAGATAGATAGATAGATAGATAGATAGATAGATAGATAGATAGATAGATAGATAGATAGATAGATAGATAGATAGATAGATAGGTAGGTAGGTAGGTAGGTAGGTAGGTAGGTAGGTAGGTAGGTAGGTAGGTAGGTAGGTAGGTAGGTAGGTAGGTAGGTAGTTGGTTGCATGATCGTTAAAAGAGAATCGTCAACAATGTGAAAAGTTGTTTACATTTGCTTAAATCGATGAATAAATAGTGATCAAGGGCCGTGCAGTTTGCATCCTGACTCACGGATGCTCGTAAGGCACTCTTTATTCTTGTTTATTTTTTGACAATGCAGTCCGCCAACAAGTTCAACAAGTGTTGTTACATTGGCCTAATTTTTACAATAGAATAAACCACTTTAGTCACTAGTCACCACCCTTAAAATAATCATGAAGATTTAACGATGAGAATTAATAATTTGCTAGTCTTTTTTGTTTTAATTAACAAGCTTTCCTATAGCATAAAAGTACATAGGAAGGAGAGAAATAGGGGGAAGATTGTAAGACTATATTGAAAGCAAAGAAAAGACATCGAGAGTATTAAAACACAGTAAGCTTTTGTTATAAAGAGGTTTCGAGAGTCACTTTAGGGCCGCGCCTCAGACAAAGGTAAATTGCCACAGAAACAAGAACGTCTTTCAGTGTTTTAAGATTTGCGAATAGCAACTGCGGTGCCGGATAAATTCGGGTGCAACAAAATGTATTGAGGCGGCATTGTTTGAGTAGCTTAAAAGTCACCGACTACGAATATTAATGTATGACTAATTAGGCATTTTGCATGTCGGACCCGTTTGTTGGGGCGGCACTTGGATGCTGGAGTTCACTCCGAGTTCATCAGTTTGTAAAACTCTGAAATGTTTTGCATGTATGTTATGGAATTTCACAATCTATTATTTTAGTATTGTGGACTAGCAGTTCGCCCCCCTTTTGGTGTCAGGCCCGCTTACCGTCGAAATCAACAAACCCAGAGCCGTCAGTGTCGGTCTCGCGGATCATGTCGTCAATGTCCTCCTCGGTCAAGTCGTCGCCAAGGCTTTTTAGCAGCCACCTGTTTCGAATGATAAAACGGATTTTTATGTTTCTTTAGGCTACTTTTAGTAGGCAAGTAGCGAATCTGAATATAATTTATAATTGTATTTCTCACCGCAGATCCTCAACGTCAATTTCGCCGGTCTTTTTCTTATCGAGGATGCGAAAAGCGTCGCGAAGGTCCCGCTCGTCCTGGTCGTACTTCAGCTTCTTGCCGAAAAGAGTCAGGAAGCCATCCTGGTTGATGAAGCCGGTGGCTGCAAAGGAAATATGTCAGCTGTGTGATTAATTACGTCTCTTAGTGGTGCTCAACAAATCAGAGGTCTCAGCCTGCTCACCTTCCTCATCGACAAGATCGGCCCATTCCTTCAGTTGGTCGGCCTTGGCGTTGAGGTTCAACGCCTTGAAAGCTGGTCCGAGGTCCATCGTGCTGATGCGACCCTGGCCTTTTTTGTCGAACTTCTTGAACACATCCTTGGCGGCTGGGAGGTTCAAATAAAAGACGTTGAGTTGATATTTGAATTCAACAAGAAAATTCACTCGCTTTAGTCACTCACAGTTGACCTTGTCCTCCGGGACAGTGAACTCGTCCACTACTAGTGCCTGGAAACATAAACAGACGGTGATTAGGTTCTAGAACGTGCATAAATTTACAATAGAAATAAACTGAACTCACCATTTTGCAATGAATGTATTCTACTTGCTTGAATGTATGGAACTCTAATATCTGTCTTGTCGAAAGAATCGCCCCCTTGCTTCTACCTGGTGCCGAAGAGGGTTCTGGTATAAGCCAAGAAAATGTGGGAGGCTTGAAGGTTGGGGATTGGGGACTGGAGGCCGGGGGAGAGAGAGATGGGAGATGCACATACCGAATCCTGTGCATCTCTTGAAAGCGAGGGACGACCAACTTCGACCAACGCCTCGCAGTTCAGGTCAAATGGATGGCTCCCCTCCATATCTTTCGACTTTCCTTTCCTCCTCTCTCAGTTGCAAAGACCATGCCAAAAATGGTAAAGCTACAACAACGCTAGGACAGGAACAGAGGCATTTTCTAGCCACCGTTTAACCTTTTCATTTGTTCTAACTTGCGTTCACCGCGTGCAGGATCCTACGGAACTGCGGCGTACTTACCAAGCTATGGATTTTTCCCCATAACCTTCTCCCTCCCCCAGCCGCCCGTCGCACCAACCCTGTCCCACTTCGAATGCTTGCCGTGCCGTTTGCCATTTGCGGGGCTGGCTTATCGAACGAACTTGCTGCTATACCACCGAAAGCAGAAGAAGGGGCAGTGTGTGGGTTCATTCCATTATAAGCTTCTATACCTAATGCATTCTTACAAGCGTAGATAATTATAACTTTTTTGCTTCAACTTGAATTTTTGAGAGCATCTAGATGAGGTTAAATGGCTCGTGTGACACTTTCTGCTGCTATGGTTATATCGTGAATCTGTTCAATCGCTATACCTTGAATTTTTGCTAGCATATATTGGATCCACCAGGGTCAGGATACATGATTTTTTAACCTCTTTTCACCTTGAGAAGATTACTCTAACTAGAAGGGCAGGAGCAGCTCTCGCGCCTCGACTCCTAGCCACAGATACTAGAGTAACTGTTATTCTAGTATCTGTGGAGCCAACTAAATAAAGCACAGAGAGTGCACATCCTGACGATTAGAAAATCAGAATCGCCTCAAACGCTGGTTGCGGCACGATGTAGTCGAAGGCGTTGCGCCAGAGTGCCCGCATCCCTTCCGCAATTTTACTGTCACACTACAAACATTTGTGATCATAGCCAAGTTCTATTTAGTAAAAGTAATAAGAACCGTATTAATTCTCTTGAGTCACTTACTTTACATACTACTTATTTGCTTGTTGATTAGTAAGTAGTATATAGAATTTGATTAGCTATCGCACTGCTTTATGTCTGTCTATGAACTGATAGAAAGTCACATATTGAGGTCAGTCTCTATGACCGAATTGAGACAATCAGTCAGTCTCTATGATCGAATTAACTCAAGCAATCAGTCTCTATGACTGAATTGAGATAATCAGTCAGTCTCTATGACTGAATTGAGATAATCAGTCAGTCTCTATGACTGAATTGAGATAATCAGTCAGTCTCTATGACTGAATTGAGATAATCAGTCAGTCTCTATGACTGAATTGAGATAATCAGTCAGTCTCTATGACCGAATTGAGACAATCAGTCAGTCTCTATGACCGAATTAACTCAAGCAATCAGTCTCTATGACCGAATTGAGACAATCAGTCAGTCTCTATGACCGAATTGAGACAATCAGTCAGTCTCTATGATCGAATTAACTCAAGCAATCAGTCTCTATGACCGAATTGAGACAATCAGTCAGTCTCTATGATCGAATTAACTCAAGCAATCAGTCTCTATGACCGAATTGAGACAATCAGTCAGTCTCTATGACCGAATTGAGACAATCAGTCAGTCTCTATGACCGAATTGAGACAATCAGTCAGTCTCTATGACCGAATTGAGACAATCAGTCAGTCTCTATGATCGAATTAACTCAAGCAATCAGTCTCTATGACCGAATTAACTCAAGCAATCAGTCTCTATGACCGAATTGAGACAATCAGTCAGTCTCTATGACCGAATTAACTCAAGCAATCAGTCTCTATGACCGAATTGAGACAATCAGTCAGTCTCTATGACCGAATGGATACAAGTGGTCAGTCCCTATGAAGAGAAAATAAGACTAAAAACTAGAGAAAATTTAATTGGAGTTAAATTGAATACTAAGAGGAGCAGTAAATGGGCGCAGGGCCCAAACCAGTATATTTATATCTTCCGCAGCTTCTTGATGACCAGCGGCTTCACGTGGATCGGTACCTGACGGGCCTCGAAATAGCTTTTTTTATTAGAGGCAGGGGGGTTGTGTGCACCCTGGCGCACTTTAAGCGACATAGGCACACAACCGGCGAGAGGCATTACTGCCCATTCCGCCGACTCCCCTGAGCAGGCACACAAGCGCGCGGATCCGTACACAAGCACACACTCACACAGGAGTGTACAGCGGCCCTAACTTTATTTTATCGTTAGGCATGTACACTTCTCTGCGCCTTGGGGGGTTGGCTCTCAAGGCCGTTAATTGCACGAGCAGAGCTAAGCCAATTCAGCCCCAAATTAATGTGACTGCACTTGGAATCGAGCCTGGGTCGCTGGAACACCAGAGCAGCTGCGCTACCGCTGGGCTACGGCCCCCTTTCAAGACAATCCGAGCCCTGAAGTCCCGCAGCTTGCCTAGCGGGGGTGTCACCTCAGCGTGGTTGATGGCAACTCCGTCGAGCTTTAAGTCCAAAGCATCGGTGCCCAGCAGTCCATGGTTCTTCTCGCA
Source organism: Macrostomum lignano (assembly GCA_002269645.1). Classification (NCBI taxonomy): domain Eukaryota; kingdom Metazoa; phylum Platyhelminthes; family Macrostomidae; genus Macrostomum; species Macrostomum lignano. Next base: position 39,720 of record NIVC01002812.1, on the reverse strand, counting down.
CGCGGCCACAGTAACCTCGATGCAGGCAACTCTGTCGCTGAGCTCTACTACAGCCAAGAAGCAACCGAGGGTCTTGATGACAGACCCATCGAACTGGCGAAGCTGCCTGGGACACCGCTTGAGCCGAGGTTCACCCAAGGCTTTCCAAAAGTTCTTGGGGATGATGCTGGCGTCCAATCCAGAATCGAGCTGCATCGCTAGGAGCTTACCGTCCAGCTTCACATTCTTGATGCTGCTCGTCTTGCTCTTATTCGTGCTGCTGACGGTGAAGACTGGGTTGCGAGCTAGGTTGCCTTCCGGTTCCTCAGTCTCGAGCTCGTGTGCGGACTTGTTCTGGGTGCTGCTTTTGCACACGGCTGCGAAGTGGTTGCGGCGTCCGCATTTCACGCACGTCTTGCCCCAGGCTGGACATCGGCAGCTTGGGTGCTTTTGGCCACAGAACTTGCACTGCTTTTTGGCACTTCGGTTCTTGTCTACGCTGGCGATGGCTGCTGGGGCTGGCTGCTCAGCTGGGGTGCTGGAGCTGGTCGATGACTGCTTGACCTGATCGGAGCTGCTGTACTGCTGGATGAGCTCCAGCTGTTGAACATATTCGACGCAGGTATCCAGCTTCACAGCTGCGGCAGCGCTTTGGATGAACTCGAGAGCCTTGGCTCGATGCTGCATGTTCTGCAGTCCGCTGATCAGCATCGTCTGACTGAGCTCGTCCTCGGCAGTCTGATGGCAGCCCTCAGCGTTCAGCTTGCTGAATTCGCAGTACCTGGAGGCATCCCTGAGGCGCTGTGCAAATTGCTTAATCGATTCGCCAGTATCCTGTCGAAGTGCCATGAATTTGGACCTCTCCGCAATGACCAGCCTTTTCTTGGTTGCCACCTTCTCCATGATCAGTTTGCGAATGTCAGCGAAATCCATATTCTCCTGTTGCTTGGGCTGCGTCATGACAGACACTCTGCGGACTGCCTCGACTCCCGCCTTGGAAAGGTCAGTAATCTGGCGATCTTCATTGGAGTCCGTCAGCTTCTTGCTTCGACTAAGTGCGGCGAAACTCCTGAGCCATGCCTCAGTTATGGCTGGATCGTTTAGTGGTGCACTTGCTTGCGACGCCATTGTCGTGCCGTGCAGTTGGCACAAAGAAACTCAAGGTTTATTTTAACTAGCAAGTAGCCTATTTAATAATGAGACGAGCAGGGGCTGAGAGAACACCAAAATAAAGTCACGTGATGACAATAAACTACGTACAAGTGCATGGAAGCTTAGGGATATTGCCAGTCAGAGCGAAGGGAGAGGAAAGAATGGTGTGCACGTCACGTACATAACTTAAGTTAGTTAGTCAGCGCCCAGAGCACAGCGCTACGGCACCACAGAATACAAAAGAGTAGAGTGAATGCAAAATATTAAGACAATTTTAAACTTAGATTTTTAATGAGTTGTATTTTGAACCGATAACAAGACTGAAATGACTGAATAGAGATGAGACTGGATTAGACCAGCCAGCTCCCCCTTAAAATTTGCAATTTTTAACTGATGACAACTGGTACAGACCATACGAGCGTACAGTATAGAAAAAGTGTTGAAAAATAACGTCAGTTGAATACGAGAGATGAGATGAGATAAAAAAACGACTGGAGACGACTGGAGACACTGACAAGAGACCGGTGAGATTGACTGCCGACACCGACTCCGAAGACGTGACGACGGTCCGAGTTGAATTGTGAATATGCCGAATTGATATTGTTTGAATTGGATGCAACAAACCAGCTCATTGAGTAAAAGCTTGGTATCGAAATGAAAGAAACTAAAATTGACCTTTGACCCCTGCCTTGCCTGGATAAAATTGAACTCAAACAATTTCTCGAAATACCTGTGTTTGCTAAGCACAGAAATTTAATCTAAATAGGAGCGTACATGTATACATATGCAGCTTAACCAAATTCGATTAGCAAACTCGTTTTTCTATCTGAAACGCATTTGCTGACATTGCTTTTTTAAGATTTCCTGTCAGTGAGTTAATAGTGAAACTCGCTTTAACCTGGGGAAAATCAATCCAGAGTTTTCGCCCTCTCCCTGCATCTCCCTCCCTGCATCTCCCTCCCTGCATCTCCCTTCCTGCATCTCCCTCCCTGCATCTCCCTTCCCTGCATCTCCCTCCCTGAATCTCCCTCCCTGCATCTCCCTCCCTGCATCTCCCTTCCCTGCATCTCCCTCCCTGAATCTCCCTCCCTGCATCTCCCTCCCTACATTTCACTCCCTGCATCTCTCTCCCTCCCTCCACATCCCTCCCTCCCTGCATCTCTCTCACTCTGCAACTCCTTCTTGTTACTTTTGCGATAACTAACAAATCATTTTAGTTAAATATATATAAACATTGACGAATTAAATGTTCGAACAGCTTATTTCAACTAAAAATTACTAGCACGAGCTAATTAATAATTGATTGTGTATTGCAAGCTAGAATTCTAAAAAATAATTGGTAGCTAAATAAACATGCTGAGTCACCCTGACCTAGACTGAGGTCTATACCTAGACTTCATTCAAATTGAAGTCACGTTCTTGACCTTGCGGAATTAGCTTGGGCTTGCTTAGCCTCAACTTTCCCAAATTCACAAGCAGCCGCAAGAAGGTTTCAATCAATTTTTTGAAGCTGAAAAATTGTCAAAACATTGTTTTTTTCCTTTCGGTGCAAACCCGTCATGTTTGACCCTGGGTGCCAGATCGCGGTCCTGAAAGTGAATGTCGAGTTAATTAAAAACTATATGTTCTGCAGAAAGACTATAGACCAGCTAGTGGTGGCATGAACCACTGTAAAAGCATCGTGGAATGGAAACCAGAAAAAGAAACCAGTCAATCATTATCAGACATGAAAAATTATAAAAACTTTTTTTCAGAAATAAACCTTTGTTTTCGATTCTAAAAAAGCGTAGCATCAAAGCTTAGGGCTTCAAGTCCAAGTGTGTGTTTTGATAGTGGTCCATGCTTTTAGTGGTCCATGATTTATTGGACGAAATCGGCATAGCCAATAGGGTGAACTCAGTTTCCTGTCAATTCCTTGGCGTACCTGGAACCTATATGGCGATAATTATTCTAGCTGGTAGAAGTGAATACTCAGTGCTCGAAATTTCGTAAAAAATCAAGACACAAAGCAGAGATGCCGATCGTCATTAGAAAAAATACTAAATGGCTCATCCTGCTTATAACAGTTCAGCTGTACTCACAGGTAAACGGCAGTATCCCAGACTGTCCGGATAATTCAGTACGTCTGCTCACAGAAACAGTTGGAGGTCGACAAATTAGTCAGCTAATTGCTTTAATGCAACTGCCGATGGCTACGGAGTGCGAGTGGGTCTTGTTGGTTGATGGTAAAAGCGTGGTTAGCGCCGGTGGCGGCAACATCAAAGGAAGCAAAATTTATAATCAGTTGTGCGGAGAGGCTGATAAAGCCGACGTTAGTGGCGGCAAGAACAAAGGTAGCGGAGAAAGCGTTGAAGGTGGAGACGTTAAAAGAGATGGTGGCGATATCAAAATAAATGACGGCAAGATTAAAAGAGATGGCGGCAAGTTCAAAAGAGACGGCGGCAAGTTCAAAACAGACGGCGGCGAAATCAAAGGAGACGACAGCGACATCAAAGGAGATGGCGGCCACATCAAAAGAGACGACGGCAAAATCAAAATAAAGGGCGGCAAGATCAAAAGAGACGGCGGCAAGTTCAAAACAGACAACGGCGAAATCAAAGGAGACGGCGGCGACATCAAAGGAGATGGCGGCCACATCAAAAGAAACGATGGCGACATCAAAATAAACGGTGGCAAGATCAAAAGAGATGGCGGCAAGTTCAAAAGAGACGGCGGCGACATCAAAGGAGACGGCGGTGACATCAAAAGAGACGGCGACGATATCAAAAGAAACGACAGTGACATCGAGAGAGACGGCAGCGACACTTCTAACAACGAGCTTTGTGGCAGTCGCGGCATTATCAAAGGTAGGGTAAGGTCAATCAATGCTGACACGTTCGATAGCAGCAGTTCAGGTAAGCTGACCTACGTAACCCGGCGCGACCAGGAAGGCAGGTGCCACGAGGTCAGCATCGAGCTGACCCAATCCGATAGCGGCCGCGACGGTGGCGGTAGATGGACTCGCCGTCAGCTGAAGTTCCCGACCTTGTCAGATCTGATGCCTCGCCTAGTTGGAATTTGTCGCTACCATCTGGGCATTGATTGTCGGCAGCACCTGGTTTCTAAGTGGGATTCCCGACTGGCTTGTCCCTACACAGGCAGATCCCCTGTCAATAATAATTGTCGGCGACATCAAAGACAATTATCTGCTTTGCATCCAGCTGGAAGGTTTGGTTGTCGACAAGTTGTAGGAGCAGATTGTCGAGTCTACCTGGCTGATCGGCGAGACTCTGGACTGCCTTGTCAAGATGCCGTGCTGCAAACCCAGCAACGCGAATTAAACAAAAATAATGCATCAGAAAGTTTGTCCTCATCTTCTGATGCTACTGTTAGTAGCACAGTGGGTGCATTAGTTGCTTGTAGTGTTTTGTACAAATCATTCATATTGTTGGATTTGATGTGAGCTTGTGAAGGTTGCTGCTGTTTTACGAAATTATATCGCTTACACTTTTTGAATGAAGTTTTAATTAAAAGTTCATTTTAATAACAATTTTCATAATATTCTTCGAATTACTGATGGTCAAATTTACTTGTAAGTGAATTATAATAA
>NIVC01002812.1:0-30000 GCA_002269645.1 Macrostomum lignano | reverse complement strand
TAGTTAGTTAGTTAATCAGTTAGTTAGTTAGTTAGTTAGTTAGTTAGTTAGTTAGTTAGTTAGTTAGTTAGTTAGTTAGTTAGTTAGTTAGTTAGTTAGTCAGTCAGTTAGTTAGTTAGTTAGTTAGTTAGTTAGTTAGTTAGTTAGTTAGTTAATCAGTTAGTTAGTTAGTTAGTTAGTTAGTTAGTTAGTTAGTTAGTTGGTTCGTTAGTTAGTTAGTTAGTTAGTTAGTTAGTTAGTTAGTTAGTTAGTTAGTTAGTTAGTTAGTTAGTTAGTTAGTTAGTTAGTTAGTTAGTTAGTTAGTTAGTTAGTTAGTTAGTTAGTTAGTTAGTTAGTTAGTTAGTTAGTTAGTTAGTTAGTTAGTTAGTTAGTTAGTTAGTTAGTTAGTTAGTTAGTTAGTTAGTTAGTTAGTTAGTTAGTTAGTTAGTTAGTTAGTTAGTTAGTTAGTTAGTTAGTTAGTTAGTTATTTAGTTAGTTAGTTAGTTAGTTAGTTAGTTAGTTAGTTAGTTAGTTAGTTAGTTAGTTAGTTGGTTAGTTTATGCACACACTGTGCCATTACATTGGTGGTTGGCCCTCATTAGCGTGAATCTCACAACAAGATCTGCATGGATTAAATTTCTTGCGCAAGCCCCAAATTATTTTCAGGTCAATTTCCATTGACTATTTTGCTTGTGTAAGCTCGTAATAGTCAACTCTAAACCAGCTGTAACGCCAAAAAAATCAACTAATCAAAAAATTACTCGTATTCGTAGTATCAGGTAATAATTCTTTCAATGCTGTCTGCCATTTGCGCTTCTAAGTTTTGTCGAATCTGCAGCTAGCTACTGAATTGGATCTTATCTCTACACTGATCAGTTATACAAAAAGTATTTACTCACCAATTATACAATGTACATCATTGACCCGATACTCCTGGCTAGCCTGCGTAAATTAAATGTACATTCTCACCGATACTCCTGGCTAGCCTGCGTACATTCAATGTACATTCTAACCCGATACTCCTTAGCTATCGTGCGTACATTCAATGTACATTCTAACCCGATAAACCTGGCCAGCCTGTGTACATTCAATGTACATTCTAGCCCGATACTCCTGGCTAGCCTGCGTACATTCAATGTACATTCTAACCCGATAAACCTGCGTACATTCAATGTATATTCTAACACGATAAGCCTGCCTACACTCAATGTACATTCTAACCCGTTACTCCTGGCTAGCCTGTGTACGTTCATTTTACATCTAGCTTTCACAACAGAAAATTGTCTCAAACTTTGGCTAGCTCTTTTTGTTATACGGTACTTCAGCGGCTTACAAACAGATTAACAAAAATGACGACAAGTTCTGCACTCACCATCAAGCAGATTTGGTTGTCGGGTAATTTTTGCAAAATATCTTTTCACAACGTGCCGATATCTGACAGCGAAAAGCCACATGGAGTTCGGCAGCACAATTGACTCAACCAGTAGCAACGTGATGTACTCGCTGCCGCTGCCGTCTCTGAGAGCGACCAGATTAGCAAAGTCCAGGATCTAAAAGTACAGTGGAACTAACTTTCTTATTAAATGGACTCCTAAGAAAACTATGAATTTTTGCTCGTATTTCGGGCTTTTTCAAAACTACTATAGCTTGGTAGTTTTAGGTGGAACAAAATTTTTAACGTTTATAATTAGCTGGTAAAGCTCTTGCATTTCATCAGCGTCTTGGTGCCTGCATGGTTTGTTCGACTTTTTATTAATTTTTTTGAAGTTCACCCTAGTGCAACCCCAGCCTCAGGGAAGGCGAGAGATTGGTATTAGCGAAAAAAGGCTTTTGTATTAATCGGCGAAATAAATATACTTTTGAGGGATAGGGTCAGGAGAGAGGGGGACAGGGGAGAGGGAGACAAAGGAGACCGAGGGAGAGAGAGAGAGGGGAAGGAGCCAGAGAAGGAGGAGCTACTGAGCGAGCAAGAGCTATGGAGAGACAGAGATACAGAATGATCAAAGCCAGAATCAGACAGATTATCAAATGTCTATCCCTCCCACTAACAGCCGCAGACGCCTCAGACTAATCCGAAAAAGCCAAACCAACCATGAGCGTGAGATGATTGCAAAAGAAGATGACAGCATTGGCCAGGCTGGTCACCCGCCAGGACTCCCAGGAGTGCTTGTGCGCGTCGAACTCGGCCGATCGTCTCAGCTGATGCGATTTCAAACTGCCGCTCGAGGCGCCGTTCTGCAGCGTGCTGGTTGGGCTGACAGTCTGACTGCCTGACTGTGCAGCCGCCAGAGCGGCCAACTTGGCTCTGCGATGCTGCTGTCGAAGGAACAGCAGGCCGTCAAAGCAGCAGACGGCGCAGAAAACGGCTGAAGCCAGGCTGCAGGCCAGAAGCACCATCGAGTAGGAGAAATCCAGCTGGCTGGGCAGAAAGCGACAACGGAGCTGCTGGTTGTCGTCAACTGATGCAGCGGTCACTCGGGTCCACAGGTTCACGGGTATGAGGCCTGCGAGGTTGGCATGGTGCACACATGGTTGGATTGAAGGCTCTTGTTAATTTATAACTAGCTCAAAATGTGACACTGTTGTTTACTCTAATCAATGTACTTTATCTTTGTTGTTGGTGTAACAGTTGTTGCTTTGTGGCTGTGTTGTTTTCACGTTTTTTTCTGCTGTGGTTTTGGTTGGTTTGCTTGTGGCTTTTGTGGCTGTTATTGTTGTGGTTGTAGTCGTGGTTGTTGTCATTGTTGTTGTTGTTGTTGAATGCGGTGAGCCTCTCCTAAAGGGGACACCAACCGATGGCCCCTAGGAGAAGCGCCACTACGTCTGCGCGAGCGAGTTGACACATTTTGGTAATGCCGTGAGTACGGCGTTGGACGTCCAGGGCCGGGCAGTTGAGGAGGTGGTACTGATCAACCTCTTTCGCGCAGAGACGGCAGTTGCCCCCGACCTGAATGCTGATGTGGTTCTGGTAGTAGGTCGATGCAGGAAGTGCCCGGCGCGGACCTGCGAGACCAGGACCTGTTGTCTGCGCGGGCCCTCATGCATCGTAATCTTTTGGCCATAGACCTCAAACAGGTGGCCTGTTGTTGTTGTTGCTGTTGTTGTTGTAGTGGTTTTTGTTGTTGTAGTAGTATTTGTTGTTGTCATAGTTGTTGTTGCTGTTGTTTTTGTTGCTGCTGTTGTTGTTGTTGTTGTTGATGTTGTTGTAGTTGTTGTTGTTTCGGTTGTTGTTGTGGTTGTTTTGTACAATTTCTATTGATATTATGGTGTGCAAAACCTTGTATAAAAGTAATTTTTAGATAGCCTTAAAACTCAATATATTTTCAAGGGTTTTAAAAATCGATAAAAATATCAATTAGGCATCCAACTCACCTGTAATAAACGCGGCACAACAGAAAATGCTGACAAGCAGCAACGGTTTGACCTTATTTGTCACCCAACCATTGTAGATCGGGCCGCCATCTTTGCGCAACAGGAACAGCCGATCAACAGCAAAGAACGCTGTGCCAACAAGGGAGGTCAGCAGCGGCATGTGCAGGCTGAACACCAGCAGTCTGCAGGTGGCCAGAGTCCACGCTGATCCGCTCAGAGCCACGTGCACCAAAGTTGGCGCCGCCACCAAGCAGTAGATGACATTCCTCACCATCAGGCCGGCCAAGCACAGATCCAGGCTACGGAGCAAGGTGCGAAAATGCAGTAATACCAGGTAGAAGAGGAGTAGAGAAACGGTTGCTATGCACAGCAGTATTAGCCATGCTAGACCTTCGGGTCTAGTGAAATCCGAGTTAGACATGCTGTGGTTGTTTTGAAATTATATTATAACAAAAACTAATAAACTATAGATTTGCTATTAGAATTAACGTCTGAACTCTCTCGCGGTTTCGGCTCTCTGTCACCCATTATATAGTATAGTTTATAGTCTACTAGGGGCAGAGAGCAGGAGCAGACTGAGCTTCGTGTGGGAAGGGCGGAGGAGAGGGGGAGGGCGCAGAGAAGGCAGCGGAGAGGGAGCTGCAGGAGCAGTACCTCAGAGCTTACCTAGCCTCCTTCCCAAGCAAGAACCCCCACACCCGGCCGCCAGTGCGTGGCCACTAGCCAAAAAAGCAATCCCTTAGTCTGAGCACAGGACCAGTGTACATTAAGAGAGAAACTATAAATGCATGAAGTTGTGCCAAAATTGCCAGCAACATCCTGAGCAGACTTTGTACGTACACATAGCGCATTGGCTGGCTAACTGATTATACTGAACTTGATCAATCATTTTTCGGTTTATTTCTGGCTTCGCTTCAATATTTGCTTGCAGTGCTTGCGTAGAATAGGAAGAATACCAGTATAATATGCAGACACTGGTGGTGCATAGCTAGGAGTATACTAGACCAAATCAATAGACTCAGGCTAATTGAGAGACTTGCATAGAATTAATTTTGCTAACGTTAACAACAATCCACGGTTGCTTCCTGAAAGCCACGCAGTTGTCAGATAAGAAAAACCTTGCTTTTTTTTCAAATTGCGTGGGCGAGAGGTATCCTGAGGCCTGGTTGGTGAAAAAAGATGAAAATCTACAATTAATTTAATTAACAAGCAGATCTGACATGCAGATGAAGTTTTCGGTGGTTGGCAGAGAGCATAGAAGTGGGATGAGATGTAGGGATTAAGGGTGGGAAAATGGAAGAGACAGAAAAAAAGACAGGGAGAAATGGATGTGAAGGGAGATGAAGGGAGAGGAAGGGAGATGAAGGGAGAGGAAGGGAGATGAAGGGAGAGGAAGGGAGATGAAGGGAGAGGAATGGAGAGGAAGGGAGAGGAAGGGAGAGGAAGGGAGAGGAAGGGAGAGGAAGGGAGATGAAGGGAGAGGAAGGGAGATGAAGGGAGAGGAAGGGAGATGAAGGGAGAGGAAGGGAGATGAAGGGAGAGGAAGGGAGAGGAAGGGAGAGGAAGGGAGAGGAAGGGAGAGGAAGGGAGAGGAAGGGAGAGGAAGGGAGATGAAGGGAGAGGAAGGGAGATGAAGGGAGAGGAAGGGAGAGGAAGGGAGAGGAAGGGAGAGGAAGGGAGAGGAAGGGAGAGGAAGGGAGATAAAGGGAGAGGAAGGGAGAGGAAGGGAGAGGAAGGGAAACAAGGGAGAGGAAGGGAGAGGAAGGGAGAGCAAGGGAGAGAAAGGGAGAGGAAGGGAGAGGAAGGGAGAGGAAGGGAGAGGAAGGGAGAGGAATGGAGAGGAAGGGAAACGAAGGGAGAGGAAGGGAGAGGAAGGGAGAGGAAGGGAGAGGAAGGGAGAGGAATGGAGAGGAAGGGAAACGAAGGGAGAGGAAGGGAGAGGAAGGGAGAGGAAGCGAGAGGAAGGGAGAGGAAGGGAGAGGAAGGGAAACGAAGGGAGAGGAAGGGAGAGGAATGAAGAGGAAGGGAGAGGAATGAAGAGGAAGGGAGAGGAAGGGAGAGGAAGGGAGAGGAAGGGAGAGGAAGGGAGAGGAAGGGAGAGGAAGGGAGAGGAAGGGAAAGGAATGGAGAGGAAGGGAGAGGAAGGGAGAGCTTACAAAATCCTCGCTCTAACATTGGTTCGTGTGTAAACGATCGCAGCTCCCAAGTCAATAACTATTGCTATTTGTTACTAAATTTAGCAACTGTCAAAACGCGCCAAAGCATGCGGGGAGAAGTTGAACTGGAAACACAGTATTAGTACAGTGTGTAGTACGAGCCGGTGTGCTCTGCTTATTGGAAAAGAAAATCTTCAAAGCGTTTTAGGAAATCTAACATCAGGATTAGAAGTCCATGCTTTAGATGCGCTTGAAATCCAAAATTTGGATTAGAAATTGATGTCATGGACTTTTAAATTGTAGCATCTGGATTTTTAATTTGAAAATGAAAATAAAAGTTAAACGGTCCGTTTTCTTTCCAGATGTCTATAATTATATCAGTTACGAACTCCATGAATGTTTTCTGAAGCTGTCGCAAACTTTGAAGCTCCACAACTTACATATTCCTTCTCGTTATTTAACTAATGACTACTGTTTAATGTACTAATAAGTTATAGTTTCAATAAATATATGCCTGCACATGAACATATTTACTAATTTACGTGGGACTTACTGTTTCTCAGTTTCTGTTGAAGCACAGGCCGAGGCAGTTCTCACGTCTCTCGGTAAACATTTTGTGACATTCTGTATATTGCAAGTCATGCGCGTTGTAAGACCTAAGTTACAATTTCACGAACAAGATTCTGAGGTCCGACTACAGATTTTAGATTCTCTATGGTGAGATTCCTGTAGATTTCAGACTGTCTATGGTGAGATTCCTGTAGATTTCAGACTGTCTATGGTGAGATTCCTGTAGATTTTAGACTGTCTATGGTGAGATTCCTGTAGATTTTAGACCGTCTATGGTGAGATTCCTGTAGATTTTAGATTCTCCATTGTGAGATTCCCTGTAGATTTTAGATTGTCTATGGTGAGATTCCTGTAGATTTTAGATTGTCTATGGTGAGATTCCTGTAGATTTCAGACTGTCTATGGTGAGATTCCTGTAGATTTTAGATTCTCCATGGTGAGATTCCTGTAGATTTCAGACTGTCTATGGTGAGATTCCTGTAGATTTCAGACTGTCTATGGTGAGATTCCTGTAGATTTCAGACTGTCTATTGTGAGATTCCTGTAGAATTTAGATTCTCCATTGTGAGATTCCCTGTAGATTTTAGATTGTCTATGGTGAGATTCCTGTAGATTTTAGATTGTCTATGGTGAGATTCCTGTAGATTTCAGACTGTCTATGGTGAGATTCCTGTAGATTTTAGATTCTCCATTGTGAGATTCCTGTAGATTTTAGATTCCTGGGGTCAGGATCATCTCACGCATTTCGAAGGAATGATCCTGAGCAGTTCTCATAATTAAGACTCTCAAAATAGTATATATACAAGCTGAACTTACTAGTATTTAACGGGAGCTTATGGATTTTATAAATGCATGCTTTGGGATTAAACATACAAGTTGGCTTAATCCCCACTTTCTTAACGATCCACAGATTAATAGCTATACAGAATTCTTACACATGGTCGAAAGTTCAACTTGGAAAGTTATAAAAATATTATAAGCAACAAGGAAACGGGAAGTATGCTTCGTAGTCATAAACCGATTTTAAAGAAGAGCTCTGCGCCCAGTGCAACAAATTTTAACTGTTGACTCCAAAAAGTAGGAGAGGTTTGAGGGAGAAGAAGCAGTGGAAATGGCTAAGGATTTCTGCAACCACACGGGAAAAAAAGAAGAACGGAGTTCAAGGTTGCAAGTCAAAGGAACGCCCATTTTACGAATAAAAAATACCACTAATATTGATTAATGCGTACATTCTAGTTTGAAGTTGGCGCTGATTCACAATCGCATGCCAAACATGCTACTTAATAGATAGAATAAGTAGTGAAAAAAGATTCTTACGAATGTTCTAAATTATCCAAGATTTTAGCCACAATGAAGAAAATATAGCATTCTTAAATGGGAGACGAGGGAGAGGAGAGTGAGGGAGGGTGAGAGAAGAGTAAGAAAAAGTGAGAGACGATTGAGAAAAGAGTGTGAAAAGATTGAGAAAAGAATGAGAAATCTGTGCTCATATGGGTTTAACAGCGATATGTATCGATAGTATATAAAATTCAGAATCAAATTTTCAAAGTTAACTTCACATTTTCAAAAAAAAATCTGTCAGGACGGCAGAGGGACGGACGGAAAAGTTTGAAATTGCGTCTTCACCCTCTGCCGCCCGCGTGAGAGAGAGAGAGGGGGGAGATTTTCCAGACCCAAGGTCCTGCAGCAGTAATTGACTGATTCCTTGTCTGCCTCTGTTCGTCCTTGTGAATTTTTTGGATAATTTCTTGGCGACCCCTTCTAGCAGCTGCTGCTGCTGGCGCCGAAAATTGGGGCTTCGTTCAGGTTCAGGCGCCCTTAATATTCGATTTTCTCTTTAACGTTATAGCGATGAAGATTGCCAAGCAGCTTCTTTCATCATCACCATCATTAACTCCGTAGTCTAAAAAAAAACAACTAAATTTAAAAAACTTGAAAATGTTCTTCAAGATGCTCAAGTATGCAAATTTCTATGCGGCGCCAAAATTGAGTAGTGTGGCGCCAAAATTGATCGTAGTGTGGCGCCAAAATTTAGTAGTGTGGCGCCAAAATTGATCGTAGTGTGGCTCTAAAATTGAGTAGTGTGGCGCTAAAATCGATGGTATTGTGCCGTCAAAAATTAAATAGTGGGGCGCCAACATTGAATAGTGGGGCGCCAAGATTGATTAGTGTGGCGCCAAGATTGAGTAGTGTAGCGCCAAAATTGAGTAGTGTGGCGCCAAAGTTGAGTAGTGTGGCGTCAAAAATTGATTGTAGTGTAGCGCCAAAATTGAGTAGTGTGGCGCCAAAATTGAGTAGTGTGTCGTCAAAAATTGATCGTAGTGTGGCGCCAAAACTGAATAGTGGGGCGCCAAGATTGATTAGTGTGGCGCCAAGATTGAGTAGTGTGGCGCCAAAATTGAGTAGTGTTGCGCCAAAATTGATTGTAGTTTGGTGCCAAAATAAAGTAGTGTGGCGCCAAAGTTGAATAGTGTGGCGACAAAATATATCGTAGTGTGGTGCCAAAATTGAGTAGTGTGGCGCCAAGATTGAGTAGTGTGGCGCCAAGATTGAGTAGTGTGGCGCCAAGATTGAGTAGTGTGGTGCCAAAATTGAGTAGTGTGGCGCCAAAATTGAGTAGTGTGGCGCCAAAATTGAGTAGTGTGGCGCTAAAATCGATGGTATTGTGCCGTCAAAAATTAAATATTGGGGCGCCAAGATTGATTAGTGTGGTGCCAAGATCGAGTAGTGTGGCGCCAAATTGAGTAGTGTGGCGCCAAGATTGAATAGTGTGGCGCCAAGATTGAGTAGTGTGGCGCCAAAATTGAGTACTCGTAGTGTGGCGCCAAAATTGAGTAGTGTGGCGCCAAAATTGAGTACTCGTAGTGTGGCGCCAAAATTGAGTAGTGTGGCGCCAAAATTGAGTAGTGTGGTGCCAAAATTAAGTAGTGTGGCGCCAAAGTTGAATAGTTTGGCGACAAAATATATCGTAGTGTGGCGCCAAAATTGATCGTAGTGTGGCGCCAAGATTGAGTAGTGTGGCGCCAAAATTGAGTAGTGTGGCGCCAAGATTGAATAGTGTGGCGCCAAGATTGAGTAGTGTGGCGCCAAGATTGAGTAGTGTTGCGCCAAAACTGATTGTAGTGTGGTGCCAAAATTAAGTAGTGTGGCGCCAAAGTTGAATAGTTTGGCGACAAAATATATCGTAGTGTGGCGCCAAAATTGATCGTAGTGTGGCGCCAAGATTGAGTAGTGTGGCGCCAAGATTGAGTAGTGTGGCGCCAAGATTGAGTAGTGTGGCGCCAAGATTGAGTAGTGTGGCGCCAAGATTGAGTAGTGTGGCGCCAAAATTGATTGTAGATTTGCGCCAAAATTGATTTGTAGTGGGGCGCCAAAATTGAGTAGTGGGGTGCCAAAATTGAGTAGTGTGGCGCCAAAATTGATTGTAGATTTGCGCCAAAATTGATTTGTAGTGGGGCGCCAAAATTGAGTAGTGGGGTGCCAAAATTGAGTAGTGGGGTGCCAAAATTGAGTAGTGTGGCGCCAAAATTGATTGTAGATTTGCGCCAAAATTGATTTGTAGTGGGGCGCCAAAATTGAGTAGTGGGGTGCCAAAATTGAGTAGTGGGGTGCCAAAATTGAGTAGTGTGGCGCCAAAATTGATTGTAGATTTGCGCCAAAATTGATTTGTAGTGGGGCGCCAAAATTGAGTAATGTGGCGCCAAAATTGAGTAGTGTGGCGTCAAGATATAAACCAATTTAGAAGTTCGTGAAGTGTCGAGCTCGCGAAGTCGATGCAATCCATCACGACGTATGTTTGACACATTTCCAGGAACTAATTATAGTTTCAAGCATTCCATGGCTTTGCGATAGAGCGTTAGAAATGGGCAGAAATCGGGTCGTTGTGTCCCCCCTCAGGGCCCACATGGTTGCCTGGCACAGAGTCTGTCGAGTCCGGTTATTGATCCGAAATGGTGCGGAGGGAGGGAGGGAGGCACGCGTCTCTGTGGTTCAAGACCCGCAGTCCACTTGTGGGATTTCCATCCCACAATTGGGTGCGCCAGCCGAGAGGCGTCCAGCTGTTGCTGCTGACTTACCTAATCCTTCCCAGGTTAGCAGAAGAATGCGACTTGGGGTTTTTCTCCTCCAGAGGGGGGTTGAGGGTGGCCGGGGCTTGGGTCAGAATTGCGATGGTTCGAAGCGAGAGTGACATGTCCAAGCCTGCAAATCTGCAGAATCTTTTTTCTATTCCGTACTGTTTTGTCCGGGGTAACGGGCCTTAAAAAGCTGACTGCATAGGCTGTCTGTTAGACTAAAACTATCTTTATACCTCTGTCTCCTTCGGTTTCTCCAAGTTAGTAAGTAAGTGAAACTTTCTCATTTAGTAGCGGCATGTCGGACGAGGAAAACCAGTAAGTATTGAATAATCTGTCATTTTGATTGTGTTAGATATGGTATGTAGGGGTTAAAACGGGTATTTAGGGTGCTTAAGCTGGGGTATGTAGGGTGCTTAAGCTGGGGTATTTAGGGTTCTTAAGCTGGGGTATTTAGGGTTCTTAAGCTGAGGTATTTAGCGTGCTTAAGCTGGGGTATTTAGGGTGCTTAAGCTGGGGTATTTAGGGCGGTGAAACTGGGGTATTTAGGGCGGTGAAATTTGGGTGTTTAGGGCAGTGAAACTGGGGTATTTAGTGCGGTGAAATTGGGGTATTTAGGGTGCTTAAGCTGGGGTATTTAAGGCACTAAACTGGGGTATTTAGGGCACTAAACTGGGGTATTTAGGGCACTAAACTGGGGTATTTAGGGCACTAAACTGGGGTATTTAGGGCACTAAACTGGGGTATTTAGGGCGGTGAAATCGGGGTATTTAGGGTGCTTAAATTGGGGTATTTAGGGGGTTAGAGCATTACATTTAATCAAAATGTAAATGTGATCTAGTTTGCTTTAGACCTGTTTCACCAACCCAGGTCAGTCCAGCAGCCTCAATCTCGCATTTTCAGAGACGGCGCCCCAGAAGCCGCCCAGGAGGAGCCGGCAGAGCAGGAGCAGCAAAACGAGCCGGTGGCCGACAAGCCCAAGCACCAGCCAGCCTTTTCTTCTGAGTAGGAGTTCGATTAGAAAATTAGTAGATTAAAATCATTAAAATTCATACACTCGGTAAATAGTTTTCTATTTCCAATAATTTTTCAGAGATGAAAGTGGTCGGAATGAAGCGCAAATTCGAATGGAGGTGAGAGTTGATACGATTTGCTGTTAAACTAATTATCAATTTATAAACAAACACTCAATAGAGATCACTGCAGAAATATTAGCAAAATATGAACTATTTGACTGGACAGGCCTAAAAATTAAATAAGTTACGAATCAGAAACTCTAAAACTTGCTAAACTACGATCGCTAACAAGAGCCTAATAAACTCAATAGAAGTAAAGAAACTCAAAATGAACTAACTAAATAAACTCAAAGTGAACTCAATAAACTCAAAATGAACTCAATAAACTCAAAATGAACCAAATAAACTCAATAGAACACAATAAACTCAAAATAAACTCAATAAACTCAAAATGAACTCAATAAACTCAAAACGAACCAAAAAAACTCAATAAACTCAAAATGAACTCAATAAACTCAAAATGAACTCAATAAACTTAAAACTAACTCAATAAACTCAAAATGAACCAAATAAACTCAAAATGAACTCAATAAATTCAAAACCAACTCAATAAACTCAAAATGAACTCAATAAACTTAAAACTAACTCAATAAACTCAAAATGAACTCAATAAACTCAAAAAGAACTGAATAAACTCAAAAAGAACTGAATAAACTCAAAATGAACTCAATAAACTCAATAAACTAAAAAAGAACTGAATAAACTCAAAAGAACTCGACAAACTGAATATAGAAGTCAACAACTGTCAAAGAGACGAACAATGAACTCAACATGAACTCAACAATGAAACTCACCGCAGGAGGAGAAGAAGAAGCGCATGGCCAAGATGCAGGAGGAGATGAAGGAATACGAGGAGATGCGAAAAGAGGAACGAGAGAAGCTGGAAGCTGAGATCTCGGATCTCAGAGCAAAGCGGGTGAGTACAATCTGAGTCCATGGACAGATGGAAACAATTTCGAGTAAAAAAAATCTATGAATTTATTGATTTGCTGTTGCCTGAAACAACAGGAGCAAAGGAAACAGGAACGAGCCGAGGAGGAGAAGAGACTGGCCGAGCTGCGAGCGATCGAGGAGCAGAAGAGGCGCGCAGAGGAGGTGAGTTTGAATTCGTGTCTCTTAACTCATAATAAAATTTAACCATCAATTTGCTACTTCAAGTAGGCATACTTGGTTTCAAATTTCTAAATTTTATGCAACAGGAGGAGCGCCAGCGCCGAAAACGGGAAGAGGAGGCGCGCCGACAGGAGGAACGGGAGAAGAAGAAGCGCGAAGCTGAGGAGCGCAGCAAGAGCCAGAGCCAGCGCAACTTCACCATCAGCAAGAAGTCTGGCAGCGAAGTGAGTCATCTTTAAATACATGTATGGTATTTATTGTTTGTTCATGTATTGTTGATAATGACTAACCAAAACCGAAATTGCTTAACTCCGCGGCAGTGAATCCGACAGCGGGCACTTTAACACCGCCTCCTTCCCATTTCCAGCCAATGTACACAGGGTGGGGAGCAGTTTAATCTATGTACATTTAGTTGGCTGATGAATGTACGTTTGCCTTACCCCCATATCTCAGCCCTGATTGGCTGGGAACTAAAATCGATTTTATCAGCGACTTGCAGGCGCAAAAAAAGACAATGTCAATAGAAGATTTGCAGTGATTTCTCTTTTCATCACACTGTACTTTTGCTGTCTCGTTACTTTTGTTTTTTTAACAATTATAAATGGTGGCGCTTTTTCTCCTCATCTCTTCTTTTCAACATTTTTAGGCGGATCAAGGAAAAAATGTGAGTAGAACCATGCTATGATTATCATGGATTAAAACTTCATAGTTTTATAATTGCTCGCGTAATATTTTTTAAATTGAAGAATACATGTGAAATTTTCCTGGATAAAATTGGCTTTAAACCGAATTGATAGTTTTTGTTTTGCTCAAACAATGCGTTTTAACCCATGAATGCAAATATTAATATTAACTCGGTGACCACAAATTATTAATTAAAATTATTGGATTGATACAAAGCCCCGAAACACTAAAATATGTTTGTCTAATTATCCTATGAAAATTACGAGTATTTAAACAGTGCTTTGGTTACAGTAAATCCTCTTAAATGCACCTATGCTTATGGACAGCTAAAATCCCTGCTTAAGACTAGACTTGAGCACCTAAATTCCCTGCAGAATGTCTCGCCTTCTGGACACGGCCTCCAGCAAAATTTGCATGATTTGCAAGCGAGTTTTGCGTCCTTGCACTTTAGCTGTCCATGGCACTGCTAGATGGCTTCTGCCTTTGAAAATCCTCCTGTACAGTACATACTGCAGTATAAATACAGGCTAGAGATAATGAAGGCCAAACACAAATATCCAAAAACATTGCGTTCTCCAGACCGGTCCAACTGGCCAAGACGAGGCCAAACAGGGCAAATCCAAGGAGCAGCTGGAGGCGGAGAAAAAGGCCGCCTTGGAGCAGCGCGTTCAGCCGTTAAATATCGACGGATTTGGGGAGTCGCAACTGCAAGAGAAGGCCAAAGAGCTGTTCAACAAGATCTACTCGCTTGAGGGCGACAAATACGACCTTGAGCAGCGGTTCAAAGCTCTGAATATGGAGGTAACTTTTTATTTTGATATTATTCTGACAAAATAGGCTGATTTTTCTACTGAACAGTAGTAGACGGTAGAAAATATTTCACGAAAATTTTGCACGGCGGGTAGAAAAATGACGTCACATAGAAACTGAAAAGTTTTATTTTTTTATTTCGGTTTCAATTATCGTAAATTAATTTAGGTTCACTAGTGATTCAATCTACTCTTTGCTAGTAGAGTAGAGAGAATTAAGCACGAAAAGTTTGCATGATAAGTTTAATAATGACGTCATAGTCGTGAAAACGATCGAATTAAAAGGTTTAAAAGCTTAAATTCCTTTGCAGATGGTGGAACTCTCTGAACGGGCCAGACAAAACCAGAAGGGGTGAGCAACCATTGCTAATTTGTATATTTTAGCCTGCTGAAAATCCAAGTACATTCAGTTTAACATTCCAATTTTGTTCCTCCACTTACAGTGGCCAGAAAGGCAGTACCAATAAAGTGCAAACAGCTCCGTGAGTGATAACTTTTACAGATCATATTTTTTGAAACTTCAGCTATCATTTTTTGTGACCCTTTTTCAATTTCAGCGACCCATTGGCTGAAAAGCTTAGTGGTATACCGGTAAGTTTAATGCAGGTTATAACACAGATTATCAATAGCTTTTGTGATACACACGATAACAATCTCGTTTTACCATCATATCTTTGTCTCTTCAGAAGCATTCAGAAAGCTCGATCCTTAATTCTTATTTCAAACATTAAAACAAACTAAAAAACATTCAGTAGAATCATAAATACTTAAGTAAAATCTATAATACATTAGTAAAATTTCTAAAATACTTCATTAGAATCTTTAATCCTTCGTTATAATCTTTAATCCTTCATTAGAATCTTTAATCCTTCAGTAGAATCTTTAATCCTTCATTAGAATCTTTAATCCTTCATTAGAATCTTTAATCCTTCAGTAGAATCTTTAATCCTTCATTAGAATCTTTAATCCTTCAGTAGAATCTTTAATCCTTCATTAGAATCTTTAATCCTTCAGTAGAATCTTTATCTTTCATTAGAATCTTTAATCCTTCATTAGAATATTTAATCCTTCATTAGAATCTTTAATCCTTCAGTAGAATCTTTAATCCTTCATTAGAATCTTTAATCCTTCAGTAGAATCTTTATCTTTCATTAGAATCTTTAATCCTTCATTAGAATATTTAATCCTTCATTAGAATCTTTAATCCTTCAGTAGAATCTTTATCTTTCATTAGAATCTTTAATCCTTCATTAGAATATTTAATCCTTCATTAGAATCTTTAATCCTTCAGTAGAATCTTTAATCCTTCATTAGAATCTTTAATCCTTCATTAGAATCTTTAATCCTTCATTAGAATCTTTATCTTTCATTAGAATCTTTAATCCTTCATTAGAATCCCTAATCCTTAATTAAAAACCTCAATCCTTCATTAAAATTTTTAATCCTTATTTAGAATTATAAATCCTAAGAACCTTAAGAATCTTGAGGCGTTGCTCAAGTTCTCCAGAAGCGTGATGAAGCAGCTCAAGCTCAATCGCTCACCCCCTCATCAGCCGAAGATAATCATGTACAGCCAGTATGAGCGAGTGAAAGATCGCCGGGATTTCGGCGAACGTCAAGAACTGTTCAAAGGCCCGATCTATGGCGTCGAGTACGAACGAATCCCGCCCTCGAGCAAAGTGATCATCACCGAGCAGGGACCGAGGGTTGTCGGCGAAATCGGCGAGAATGACAATGACCAAGGACACAATCAGCAGGAGGGAGACGAGCCAGTTGCCACGGAGGAGTGACAGCTCGGCTCTGCGCATGAATTTATCATACTAAACAGCAGGCACCTATCTAATTAGTTTAGCTATAACTACAAATTATTACATAGACATTAGTAATTATACTTACTGACTTTGAACATACCCGACCTAGAACTGAATCACATAATTAATACATGCATATTGTCTGTTTGATTTCATAATGCTGGTGGAGGACATAAGGAATTTCAGTTTCTCGGAAGTTCAAGCCTTCCAAATTCCAAATGAAACAAGCAAGACGTCTTGCCCCCTAGGCTCTAGTAACTGAAGGAAGAGACTGAAGTGTCTATGGCCAGACCTTCTATGAATTCCGATTTCTATGGTCATTTCCTTTGAAGCAAGCAATTATGAAATCAAATACGAATAGAAAATGTAGCTTTTAGTCAGTTAGACTTTACACGATACAATATCATCATTGAAGTTTTGCTCACCCAATAAGACAAACAAATATCTAATTAATCGAGCTTATCAAATGTTGAACCATTTTTTTGTAGCTCAACCATAGGCCGTGTCAGTGTGTGTTCCCTTTTTATTTCAACTGATGTTTATTAATTAATTGTAATAAATAAATTTTAACCCTCAGTTTTATTAATTATTAAATATATTCCCGACACTTAAGCAGACTTTTCGATTTTGAAACACAGCTCGTAGTTAAGCCTGGTTTAAAACATTGTAAGAAATTAAAGACTTAAGAGTCGAATCATAATCACTATTTGAAGTTGATGTCATGAAAATATTACGGACAATTGGCTACAATCAGTCAGTACGGTCGGCTCTTTCTTTGTTGAGTTGCTCTTCGCTTTTCACTTCTCCTCTCCTCTCATCTTCTCTCCTTTCCTTTTCCTTCTCTCCTCTCCTCCCCCAGTCTTCTCTAATCTTAGCTCCCTCTCTCTCCTTTTATCTCACCTCACCTCTCCTGCATAATCTATTCATCTTATCTCCCCTTTATTCTTTCTCTCTCTCCTTTGCGAGTCTTCAAGTTCACCGCTCTCCTCTCCTCCCCTTCTCTTCGGGTCGCCATCACAAGCTCGAAAAGTCACATCGTCGAAAACTGATTTAGCAACCATCATCTGTAGCTCTAACCCTAAAAGACACCAACCCTAACCTAACCCTACTTTTCGAGATTGGAGGATGCTAAATCAGTTCTCGACGATGTGACTTTTCGAGCTTATGATGGTGGTTGCTAAACTTTTCGACGATTTGATGTGATGGTCCCATCTCAGCTGAGTAAAATGAGCAATTGATTCATAGCTATCAAGACCCATCAAATTAAATGTGCATCGAGTGTAATTAAGGTAATTAATAAAATAAAACTAACAATCTTATTAAAGCGAAATTGTAAACAAGACAAAATGACTAAAGTTAGGTTAATTAGCAATGCTTGGAAACTGGATTGGGCTACCTTCAACCGACAGTTAAGAAAATAGAATTATAATAAATCTAGAGAATATTTATTTTTCTAAAAAGTGACGCATTATGTAAGTTAATTAATTGGGAGAAATCATGTTTAAATTTAAAATATAACACATCAATCTGTAAACAAGTATAACTTTACGATAGCAAAGAATAAAATATGTCTGCTTTATTGCTATATTTTTTGTATGAAGCTTTCTAATAGATCTAATAAAGCTATTAAAAAAGGCAAGTCATATCAAAAGATAAACATTCAGCCTGCCTCATATCGAAACCAATTACGAATTTTGTGCTGAAAAAATGAAATACCGTTTTTTAGTAATTTAAATTTTTAAGAAACGTAGTTTCCTGCCCTTCTACTTGAGTAGTCCTTGCAGTCCATGAGACGATGACGCTAAAAGTACTTTTAGGCATAGAGTCGGCCTTCAAATATTGTTTTCTAAGAAAAAAGTCACCCTTCGCTAAATGTTCTTTTAGGAATAGAGTCGGCCCTTAAATATTGTTTTCTAAGAAACAAAAGTCACCCGTCGCTAAATGTACTCTTAGGTATAGAGTCGGCCTTCAAATATTGCTTTCTAAGAAACAAAAGTCACCCGTCGCTAAATGTACTCTTAGGTATAGAGTCAGCCTTCAAATATTGCTTTCTAAGAAACAAAAGTCACCCGTCGCTAAATGTACTCTTAGGTATAGAGTCAGCCTTCAAATATTGCTTTCTAAGAAACAAAAGTCACCCGTCGCTAAATGTACTCTTAGGTATAGAGTCAGCCTTCAAATATTGCTTTCTAAGAAACAAAAGTCACCCGTCGCTAAATGTACTCTTAGGTATAGAGTCAGCCTTCAAATATTGCTTTCTAAGAAACAAAAGTCACCCGTCGCTAAATGTACTCTTAGGTATAGAGTCAGCCTTCAAATATTGCTTTCTAAGAAACAAAAGTCACCCGTCGCTAAATGTACTCTTAGGTATAGAGTCGGCCTTCAAATATTGCTTTCTAAGAAACAAAAGTCAGCCGTCGCTAAATGTACTCTTAGGTATAGAGTCGGCCTTCAAATATTGCTTTCTAAGAAACAAAAGTCAGCCGTCGCTAAATGTACTCTTAGGTATAGAGTCAGCCTTCAAATATTGCTTTCTAAGAAACTAAATTCGAGCCAAAAACTAGTCAAGAATCGAGTCCAGCCAGTTCGGACAACTGACTAACTGTCACATTTCGGCCACCGCAAACTACCACAACAATATCGCCGCCATTGGATAGCGCAGTCTCCGGCACCCGACTGTTGTACACTACGGACAGAGCGGCGCCGCAGGCCGTCTCCGTCAGCATGTGATGATCTTCTAGAAACCGCCAGGAAGCCACAGCCGCCTCAGCATCTGTGCAAACAACACAGGAGGCCTTATCGCCGAATTCTTGCACAGTAGTCCAAGTCGAAGAGCAGATCTGCGATGCGCCTAAACTCGTAGCTTTTGACGTAATACCCGGAAGCGTAACCGGGTGCCCAGTTGCCATAGCAACCGACAAACAATTGGCTCCGACTGTTTCGGCGGCAATTAAATTCGGATAGAGGCCGCGACGTTGGAAAGCGCGAGCAATGCCGCACAGAAGGCCACCGCCGCCCACAGCCACTACGATGGCCGATGGAGGGGAGCTGAGGCCGCTGCCGGGCTGCGTTGCAATGGGGGAAGGGGGATAGAAGAGAGCTGCAGACGTGTTGAAAGGGCTGGGAAAGTGAGGATCTGGTAGGTTGGCTGGTGGCTTAACCCAAGGATCTGGTAGGTTGGCTGGTAGCTTAACTCAAAGATCTGGTAGGTTGGCTGGTAGCTTAACCCAAGGATCTGGTAGGTCGGCTGGTAGCTTAACCTAAGGATCTGGTAGGTTGGCTGGTAGCTTAATCTAAGGATCTGGTAGGTCGGCTGATAGCTTAACCCGAGGATCTGGTAGGTTGGCTGGTAGCTTAACTCGAGGATCTGGTAGGTTGGCTGGTGGCTTAACCCGAGGATCTGGTAGGTCGGCTGGTAGCTTAACCCGAGGATCTGGTAGGTTGGCTGGTAGCTTAATCTAAGGATCTGGTAGGTTGGCTGATAGCTTAACCCGAGGATCTGGTAGGTCGGCTGGTAGCTTAACCTAAGGATCTGGTAGGTTGGCTGGTAGCTTAATCTAAGGATCTGGTAGGTCGGCTGATAGCTTAACCCGAGGATCTGGTAGGTTGGCTGGTAGCTTAACTCGAGGATCTGGTAGGTTGGCTGGTGGCTTAACCCGAGGATCTGGTAGGTCGGCTGGTAGCTTAACCCAAGGATCTGGTAGGTTGGTAAACCCACCAGAAAAACTGGTAGGGTGACTGGTAGCTTAGACCATTGCAATACCCTTAACAAAGATGAAAAACAAACAAGATACCTCCAGAATCTCGTCCACCAGAGTGCCATGCCCATCCCAAATGTCGGGATGGTCGTACGGGTGCACCAGCAGGCTGTTAGGCGTCGCACTGACCAATTCTTCCGCTTTAGCGTGGGCGTCTCTCCAAACGGAGCCGTGCACCAGGACTTGCGCTCCTTCGGCTGAGACTCGCTTGCGCATGGACTCCGGGGTGCTTGATGGGACAACCACGGTGCAGGGCAGGCCGCTGTGCGCCGCTGCGTAGGCTGCGGCCAAGCCTGCGTTGCCGCCACTGCTGCTGACGACCTGACCGAATTGAATAAATGGGAGTTATTAAGATCGAAATTAAGGAAGTTGCGTGGGATGAGCATTAGAGAAACTTAAGATAGGGATTAGGGGATTTAAAATGGGGATTAGGGGAATTGAGATGGGGATTGAGATTCGAGAAGTCGATTAGGGGATTTCAGATAGGGTTTAATTTAGGATATTTCAGATGGGGTTGAGGAGATTTGAGACGTCGATTAGGGGATTTGAGCTGGGGATTAGGGGATTTGATATGGGGATTAGGGGATTTGAGCTGGGGATTAGGGGATTTGATATGGGGATTAGGGGATTTGAAAAGAGGATTAAGGGGATTTGATATGGGGATTAGTAGATTTGATATAAGGATTAGGGAATTGAGATGGGGATTGAGATTTGAGAAGTCGATTAGGGGATTTGAGCTGGGGAATAGGGGGATTTGATATGGGGATTAGGGGATTTACGAAGAGCAGGAGGCCACGCAAGCAGACATTGGTATGCCAGCAAACTCGCTCAGGGCACACAACGACCAGTTTTTGTGCGTAAAGATTTCTCAAACACGGACGGCATCTACCTGGCTGCAGCCTTTATCCGCTAGGAGGGCCCTTTGCACCATGCAGCCAATGCCGCGAATCTTGAACGACCCGGTAGGCTGGCAGTTCTCCAGTTTCAGCCAAACCCGACAGCCCGGCCGGCCGAGAGCCTCGGTCAGGGGGCGACTCTCAATTAGCGGAGTTCGGACGTGCAACGGCGGTAACGGCATGGTCAGCTGGGTGGCTGAGATTAAATGCTCCGATAGTACAGCATGAAATATTCGTTATAATATGGAACCCGTTCAATTTTAACTGTGAGATTAGAAATGAACCTAGGAATTGTTTGTCGAATGTTCTGATTGATTGGGGCATTGATTGAGTGGACTTTTGGTAGAATATTGGCCCAGCAACTCAGGATCTGGGAGGCTGGCCCAGCAACTGAGGATCTAGGAGGCTGGCCCAGCAACTGAGGATCTGGGAGGCTGGCCCAGCAACTGAGGATCTGGGAGGCTGGCCCAGCAACTGACACTCTGGGAGGCTGGCCCAGAAACTGGGGATCTGGGAGGCTGGCCCAGCAACTGAAGATCTGGGAGGCTGGCCCAGAAACTGAAGATCTGGGAGGCTGGCCCAGCAACTGACACTCTGGGAGGCTGGCCCAGAAACTGGGGATCTGGGAGGCTGGCTCAGCAACTGACACTCTGGGAGGCTGGCCCAGCAACTGACACTCTGGGAGGCTGGCCCCGCAACTGAGGATCTGGGAGGCTGGCCCATAAACTGACACTCTGGGAGGCTGTCCCAGCAACTAGGGATCTGAGAGGTTGGTCAAGCTACGGAAAATGGCGGTCTAACCTGAGGCAATGATGCAGATCGAGTTCTTAAACTGGGGATCTGGGATCAGCATTAAACCTGTCCGCCTCGTGACTAACGGGCCTGTCCATTGTTCCGGACTGCGGGCCCATGATAAGCGCAGAGGCGCCGGTGTCTCTCTTGCAACCCAAACTGCCAACTCCGATGCGACACTGTGAGAACTGCTGTCAATATCAGAGCTCAACTGGGTGCGAATTTGCCTCTGATGGCTGCATATTGAGCAGCTGGAGGCGCAACTACTGATAATGTAAGCTGAGTGGCTGCTGCACCTGGGTCTGGGAGGGCGGTGGCTGAGCCTTGGGTCTGGGAGGGCGGCGGCTGAGCCTGGGGTCTGGGAGGGTGGCGGTGGCTGAGCCTGGGGTCTGGGAGGGCGGTGGCTGAGCCTGGGGTCTGGGAGGGCGGTGGCTGAGCCTGGGGTCTGGGAGGGCGGTGACTGAGCCTGGGGTCTGGGAGGGCGGTGGCTGAGCCTGGGGTCTGGGAGGGTGGCAGTGGCTGAGCCTGGGGTCTGGGAGGGCGGTGGCTGAGCCTGGGGTCTGGGAGGGCGGTGGCTGAGCCTGGGGTCTGGGAGGGCGGTGGCTGAGCCTGGGGTCTGGGAGGGCGGTGGCTGAGCCTGGGGTCTGGGAGGGCGGTGGCTGAGTCTGGGGTTTGGAAAGGTGGCGGTGGCTGAGTCTGGGGTCCGGGAGGGCGGTGGCTGAGCCTGGGGTCTGGGAGGGCGGTGGCTGAGCCTGGGGTCTGGGAGGGTGGCGGTGGCTGAGCCTGGGGTCTGGGAGGGTGGCAGTGGCTGAGCCTGGGGTTTGGGAGGGTGGCAGTGGCTGAGCCTGGGGTCTGGGAGGGCGGTGGGTGAGTCTGGGGTCTGGGAGGGCGGTGGCTGAGCCTGGGGTTTGGGAGGGCGGTGGCTGAGCCTGGGGTCTGGGAGGGCGGTGGCTGAGCCTGGGGTCTGGGAGGGCGGTGGCTGAGTCTGGGGTCTGGGAGGGCGGTGGCTGAGCCTGGGGTTTGGGAGGGTGGCAGTGGCTGAGCCTGGGGTCTGGGAGGGTGGCAGTGGCTGTGCCTGGGGTCTGGGAGGGCGGTGGCTGAGTCTGGGGTCTGGGAGGGCGGTGGCTGAGTCCGGGGTCTGGGAGGACGGTGGCTGAGCCTGGGGTCTGGGAGGGTGGCGATGGCTGAGCCTGGGGTCTGGGAGGGTAGCGATGGCTGAGCCTGGGGTCTGGGAGGGTGGTGGCTGAGCCAGGGGTCTGGGAGGGTGGCGGTGGCAGCACAGTGAGTATACCTACTAAATTTCTCAAATTTGGAACGTTTTGAATTCCAAGATTTTCAGGGGAGGGATTAGAGACAATTTTATAATTAATAAATAAATAATGAATAACTGACAATGCAAGGAGTTGCCGACAGTCGAAATATTAGAATAATAATAATTATTGTTACTGACAAGTTGAAAAGAATTGCTGCATTATGCTTGCACTAATATTATTATTGGCATATTTTTACTTGTTTATTAATGCTTTTATTACCCTACTAAGCAGCAGTCGACATTTGATGCAATAATTATATTAGTAATAATATAATATACGAAAATTGTGGATTTTTTAACGACATTGAAAATGCGTGCCAAGGGATGGTCGGTGCGTAAAGATGGATAAAATAAAATTATAAAAAAATAGAATGATAATTTCAATTACAACACTGGGATTGAATTGTTGAGACATGGGACAAGCGACTTGGGCTGCGATAAAAGTCATAGCGATAAACCGAATACAAAAAATAGCAATTTTCAATAGTCAACTGCGAGCCAATTTTAACTGCTGCAGGGACGAAAGAAGTTTGTTGACAAAATTAGAAACCTTTTGTAGCGAGCGCATTCAAATAAATTTCCGATAAATGGAAGGCAGTTTTGTCTTTGAAAAAGTGACAAAATGCTCACACAGGCATATCGCGGAATTTGCTGATGCTGCAGGCAGCTGACTCTTAGACCCACTTTCAACTGACTCTCCAAGGGAAATTGGAGAGCGATTCGATTTTCTAGGGGTTGATTGGAGACAATTCTCAGTGTGATAGTGGATACAACTCTTAGAATGAAATTAGAGACAATTCTCGGATGAGATTAGAGACAATTCTCAGGATGAGATTAGAGACAATTTTCAGTGTGATATTGGATACAATTCTTAGAATGAGATTAGAGACAATTCTCAGTACGAGATTAGAGATAATTCTCAGTATGAAATTAGAGACAATTCTCAGTATGATATTAGAGACAATTCTCAGTATGAGATTAGAGACAATTCTCAGTATGATATTAGAGACAATTCTCAGTATGAGATTAGAGACAATTCTCAGTGTGATATTGGATACAATTCTTAGAATGAGATTAGAGACAATTCTCAGTACGAGATTAGAGATAATTCTCAGTATGAAATTAGAGACAATTCTCAGTATGATATTAGAGACAATTCTCAGTATGAGATTAGAGACAATTCTCAGGATGAGATTAGAGACAATTCTCAGTGTGATATTGGATACAATTCTTAGAATGAGATTAGAGACAATTCTCAGTACGAGATTAGAGATAATTCTCAGTATGAAATTAGAGACAATTCTCAGTATGATATTAGAGACAATTCTCAGTATGAGATTAGAGACAATTCTCAGGATGAGATTAGAGACAATTCTCAGTGTGATATTGGATACAATTCTTAGAATGAGATTAGAGACAATTCTCAGTACGAGATTAGAGATAATTCTCAGTATGAAATTAGAGACAATTCTCAGTATGAGATTAGAGACAATTCTCAGTATGAGATTAGAGACAATTCTCAGGATGAGATTAAAGACAATTCTCAGGATGAGATTAGAGACAATTCTCAGGATGAGATTGAAGACAATTCTTAGAATGAGATAAGAGACAATTCTCAGGATGAGATAAGAGATAATTCTCAGGATGAGATAAGAGACAATTCTCAGGATGAGATTGGAGACAATTCTCAGGATGAGATAAGAGACAATTCTCAGAATGAGATAAGAGACAATTCTCAGGATGAGATAAGAGATAATTCTCAGGATGAGATAAGAGACAATTCTCAGAATGAGATAAGAGACAATTCTCAGGATGAGATAAGAGACAATTCTTAGAATGAGATAAGAGACAATTCTCAGGATGAGATTGGAGACAATTCTCAGGATGAGATAAGAGACAATTCTTAGAATGAGATAAGAGACAATTCTCAGGATGAGATTAGAGACAATTCTCAGGATGAGATTAGAGACAATTCTCAGGATGAGATTAGAGACAATTCTCAGGATGAGATTAGAGACAATTCTCAGGATGAGATTGAAGACAATTCTTAGAATGAGATAAGAGACAATTCTCAGGATGAGATTGAAGACAATTCTTAGAATGAGATAAGAGACAATTCTCAGGATGAGATTAGAGACAATTCTCAGGATGAGATTAGAGACAATTCTCAGGATGAGATAAGAGACAATTCTCAGGATGAGATTGGAGGAGCGAAGATTCCCACGATGAGAAGCGCTATCAAAAGCTAAATTGCGGGGTCTGGGCCATTCTCAGGGCAATGTATCAAGTAGATCAGTGCGGTTAAGCCACAGCTGCATCAGACAAAAAATGAAAGAAATAGCATGAAAGTAAGGATGGTTGGATATATCACTGCCAGTAATATATAATGCGGGCAGGAGCGCACAACAATCAGCGATTATATAAATAGGCTGATTAACAGCCGCAATAGCATGGGTAGCAGCAGATGGAAAAGAAGTGTTAGACACCCAGTATTTCGGATTGACACAAAGCATTAACAATAATAATAAAAACCTATTAGCAGGTAAGTTGCAAAAAATGCTAAGACTTATGTATAAATTGTTAATAATTCTAATTAAAATGGTCGCTGAGAAATTACAGGTGTGATACAATTAAAATGAAAATAATATTGCAGCTTAATAAAGTCCGGCCAGAGAGCAAATGAAGGTCAATTTGTTGTTTACTCGCTAGGCTGCCCATCCAATTTGAGCAGGTCGCTGTCGGCCGGCAAAGCGGGAGTCAGGGCCACCTTGCGGAATATGCTGAAATTTTTTGTAATATCATAATTTGTTTTTTATAAAGGAATTGAATTGGAATCAGGATTATGTCCATTTATACGGATAAAATGGTTGAAAGAACTGGGAAGAAAACATACAGAGAAAATGTATACGGGAGATGCAGGGTAGAGAAGGGAGATGCAGGGTAGAGACGGGAGATGCAGGGTAGAGAAGGGAGATGCAGGGTAGAGACGGGAGATGAAGGGTAGAGACGGGAGATAAGGTTAGAGACGGAGATGCAGGGTAGAAACGGGAGATGCAGGGTAGAGACGGCAGATGAAGGGTGGAGACGGGAGACGAAGGGTAGAAACGGGAGATGCAGGGTAGAGACGAGAAGATGCAGGGTAGAGACGGGAGATGAAGGGTGGAGACGGACGGGAGATGCAGGGTAGAGACGGGAGATGCAGGGTAGAGACGGGAGATGCAGGGTAGAGACGGGAGATGCAGGGTAGAGACGGGAGATGCAGGGTAGAGACGGGAGATGCAGGGTAGAAACGGGAGATAAAGGGTAGAGGCGGGAGATGCAGGGTAGAGACGGGAGATGAAGGGTGGAGACGGACGGGAGATAAAGGGTAGAGACGGGAAATGCAGGGCAGAGACGTGAGATGAAGGGTACAGACGGGAGATGCAGGGTAGAGACGGGAGATGCAGTTTGGGAACCGTTACGAAAGCCGAGGCAAAGAGGAGACTCACGCGTTGGAGTACTTGAGAAAGGTAGTACTCTGCGGTCGAGGTCCATCAGGCGCCAGCTGCTTAGCGGACAGAGCGTTGATTTGCCGGACAATGGGCATGAGCTCCAGCTCGGTCCAGGCGGTGCTATAGCTGAGGTGCTGCGGCCACACTGGCTGCATGCCCAGCTGGGCTCTGGCTAGCCACAGGGCGGCGGCAGCTTTGGCGCTCTCCCGTTCCAGATTGAGCTGATGGTCTAGCAGGGTGAGCTCGAGCAAGTACCTGCGGACAGATGTTTTTCGTGTGCGTGCGCGGGTTGCTAATCTGTTCGAATGCTTTCTTAGATCAACAGAGATAATTATCGAATTAGCCAAATAATTGGCTTGGATAGTTTTTGGGAGAAAATCGATGCTTAATTAGCATAATTAGCTTGGATATTACATGGTAGAAAAGTTTAGGACTAATTAGCATAATTAACTTGGAAATTACTTGGGAGAAAATCGATAGCTAATTAGCCTAATTAGCTTGGATATTACCTGGGAGAAACATTTATGACTAATTACCGTATGGTATAATATCATATACTATGGTGTATATCATTGCAACCATTTAGCAAATTAATAACTATCTACCTAGCCAGGTAAGCCATCGCCTGATTGTCGTGATCAATAACGCGCAAAAATCGACGCAAAAAATTGTAAGACAGCGGCCAGCTGATGCGAAATTCCACGGCGGCAAGAATCTGCTGCTCCATGGCTAGCACCTGGCGGTTGGAGTAGGCGTCCAGGGTGAGGCACGTCTGCAAGCGGGAGGAATAGGGGGGGGCGAGTGATATGTAAAATTCATAAGCCAGACACTGAAGACACGATCAAATCCTACAGCATTGATACGTAAAATACAGCAATGACACAATCAAATACAGCATCGGCAAACTCAAGAACAGCATCGACACGATCAAATACAGACCCGATAAGATCAAAGTAAGACTTGAAAGGACCAAGTACAGACCCGATAGGATAAAATACAGACCCGATAGGATCAAATACAGACCCGATAGGATCAAATACAGAACCGATAGGATCAAATACAGACCCGATAGGATCAAATACAGACCCGATAGGATCAAATACAGACCCGATAGGATCAAATACAGACCCGATAGGATCAAATACAGACTCGATAGGATCAAATACAGACCCGATAGGATCAAATACAGATCCGATAGGATCTAATACAGACTCGATAGGATCAAATACAGACCCGATAGGATCAAATACAGATCCGATAGGATCTAATACAGACTCGATAGGATCAAATACAGACCCGATAGGATCAAATACAGACTCGATAGGATAAAATACAGACCCAATAGGATGAAATACAACATCAACAAACTCTATACAGAACCAACACAAGCAACTACAGTACCAAAACTATCAAATACAGCCCCGAGACGATCAAGTACAGCACGGATGCACAGTCTTACCAGCTGCCTAAGCTGCACGGCAAACAGTTCCTCTTTCTTGCTGGCAATCCACAGAGCAGAGATGGCCAACAGCTGCAGGCTCTGCTTAGCCAAGCCCTTGTGCCGCCGGCTCAGGTACATATAGATCAGCTTCACAGTCAGGTAAAGGGTCTCGTAATTGAGCTCCAAGCTTTCGTGAGCGTTCACTAGCCAGTCTAGCAACACTCGGAGCATGTCCCAGCGCAGGCCACCGCTGGAAGACAAACTCTGCGAAGACTGCTGCTGCTGCTGCAGGAAGTCCACTAGCGGCAGCTCGCGTCTGAAGCGAGAGGAAATAGTTGAAATAAAAATATTACAGGTAGCTGAGTGGCATATGGCACCGGTTGCTATGACCAGACGAATGTGGCACTGGTTGCTAAGGGAAATTGCACAGGTTGCTATGGTAAATAGCACCAGTCGCAAAGGGAAATAGCACAGGTTGCTACGGTAAATAGCACCGGTCGCAAAGGGAAATTGCACAGGTTGCTATGGTAAATAGCACCAGTCGCAAAGGGAAATAGCACAGGTTGCTACGGTAAATAGCACCGGTCGCAAAGGGAAATAACAAGTTGCTATGGTAAATATT
This sequence comes from Macrostomum lignano, assembly GCA_002269645.1. NCBI lineage: Eukaryota > Metazoa > Platyhelminthes > Macrostomidae > Macrostomum > Macrostomum lignano. The sequence continues at coordinate 2,045 of NIVC01002812.1, read as the reverse complement.
ACAGGCCGCTACGATAAATAGCACACGTTGCTAAGGGAAATAGCACAGGTTGCTAAGGGAAATAGCACACGTTGCTAAGGGAAATAGCACAGGTTGCTTTGGTAAATAGCCCAGGTTGCTAAGGTAAATAGGTTGCTATGGTAAAAATCACATGCTGATAAGGTAAATAGGTTGCTAATAAGGTAAATAGCAATGGTTGCTACGAAAACTACCGCAGGTTGCTAATGGATATAGCACAGGTTGATATAGGAGAGAATTAAATTAACAACAAACCTGTAATTCTCCTCTAGATCTTGATCCATAAAGAAGGACTCCAGCACGTACGGATAGTGATCGAGATACTGACCATTGCCAGGCAGCACAGACAGTATGCTATCCTTCTTAGCCAGTTCCTGGTACAAAGCCAATGGAATTTCCGGCGCCGGAGCTGGCGCCACAATCGGCGCCGCCTCTTGCTGCTGCGGCTGGCTGCTGCTAAAGAGGCCGCCAATTCCCAGATTGCTCTCCTGGCTCAGCTTGAACCCGTTCTCGGCGTCAATCGGGTTGCGCTGACGAGCGGCCGCACGACGCGACTTTTTATTTGGGCCAACAACTCGCTGGCTGGCGTTGCCTTCGCTAAAAGCAACAACAGACTTGCGCTTTGAAGCTCTGCGCTTTTGCTGCTGAGGCTGCTGCTGCTGGTGGTTGGTGACATTGCTCAAACTGTTGAGCGCTCGACGCCCTCCAGCTTCCGCTGCCACGTCATCAGCGGCGCCAGCAGACACAGCGGCAGTCGTAGCAGCCGTAATCTCAGAAGATAATCGACGCTTCTGAGCTCGAGTGAGCACTGAGGCGTTCTCTAAATTGGCTTGATCAATGAGAGCCTGCTGTTGTTGCTGCTGCTGCTGCTGCTGTTTCGAAGGCTTCACCCCGCGAATCAGGGCTTGAAGAAAGCCACCACGCTTAGGGTTATTATTAGCCGCAGTTGTAGTCATGTTACTTGGATATTTTTAATTAGTTGGAACTTATATTTTATTGCCTTTTTAAAAATTTAGATCTTATCTGGAGTAGAATAGACACTGGAGAGGTGCGCAGCAGAAAGCAGAAGTTTTAATCATCTTTCATTAATTTAATCTAGCTTTTTCATCATGGTGTGTGTCAGCCATCAAGCTAAATGCATATTGTTGGGATTTTAATTAATACTTGATTCACTCTGATTAATCAAAATTATATAACTTGCATAGTATCAAAACTAAGACTATGGGCATGGTTATTAGACATCAAGGCAGCAAATACAGAAAAACAGTGGACCAGGGGTAAGTCACAAAAATACCCACCCAAAAGAATACAGACGTAGTACTGATTAGATGACGAAGCATTTAGCCTTAATAGTACGGTCATAGTTACTCCAACCGTTTACCCAAAATTGCATTATTTTGCTTTAGCAGTTGTGCATGTATGAAGAGGGCACACATGTTTTATACAATAGCACACTTAAAACTATGATGCCATCTAATAATTTGGTATATGAAAGATTTAATTTTGGTCAAATAAATAAAACTAGTGAATAGATTGCTAAGCAAGGGCCAAGAAGTAAACTATTGATTTTTGTAAGCCCATTACTCTAACTTATCAACATTCTATAATTTTTATCAAAGAACTTTATATTCAAATTAAAAAAAACAATAAAAAACATGCAACAAACAGATACATTACTTGAAAAATTATTACATCTAAAATTAAAAATAGTATACTTGAAGCAAGATACATAACATGTGAAAATTTATATGGCCTATAAAACAAGGGGCTAATGAAAATAATAATTTAGTATCAATATATCATCTGCAAACAAACCTTTTAAAGAAACAAGACATACAATTTAATATTCAAGTCTAAATGACTATCAAGCAATCCACAATAGGCTGAGATAGTTAGATATCAAGATGACTATAATGTCTTTTACTTGCTATTCTGGTAAAAATAAGTGTCTACTGCATAAGCATATATGCTATTGCTTAGCATTTGAAGCTAGAATGCCACATGAAAATATTGAAGCATATTAATTA
>NIVC01002811.1:217500-234577 GCA_002269645.1 Macrostomum lignano | reverse complement strand
ACCCCCACCTCAGCTGTGGCCATCTTGGTGTGTGGCCATCTTGGTCTTACACCCTAAAAATCATTTTAGCAATTTAGTGCCGCAGGTGCAGACATTCATTTTAGTACTACAAGCAATCATTTTGATATAACAGGTATTCATTTTGGCACTCTTAAGCAAAATTTTGCTTTCTAATTCTAGGATGACTTAATTTCTAGGTAGGCTTATGCAATATTATTCTAATCTCTATCAGGGTAGGCCTAGATTAATTAAATAATTGATAATTAAATCACATCATTTAAAGTATATTATACTTGTATATTAAATATAAATATATTAAAAAAATTACAAATAGCATTCAACTTATTACCAAATTGTCTATTACAGAATTGTCTGTTATCAAATTGTCTTATATTCCTTATTGGCTATTTGTTTAGAGCTCTAGATAGTGTAAATATAGTATAAGCCCTATAATAAACCCAGTTGAGCATAGGCCTATTACCTTAGCAATAAAATATAAAAAATTAAAAGAATAGCCATATCTAATGATTTAATTTGATTAATTCTATAATATTAATAATAGAACTTATATATTTAATAATTAAATTATTTAATTAAATTATTTAAATTAAATTATTAAATTATTTAATTAATAATTAAATAATAAAACCTATTCAAAATGTGTTTGAGTAGACCTATCTTGGTCTACTAAGGGCTAGCGTCTAGATTTTATTTGAGTCTGTATTTCTATTGTGTGTTTTTTAGGAAATAGGTTTAAAATTATAAATCTGAGTTTTATATCTTTTTAGAGGCTTATTTTTTATCTTTTAGTTACAGGTTAAGTAATAATGTAATATGGGCCTTAGTCATTCTATCAACTGGCATTTTGCCATTTTTCAACTTAGTTTTAGTTTTCTTTGTTTGATTTGTCAACTTAGCCAATGAAATGGTCTTAAACCTTAGTCATTTTATTAATTACTAATAAATTATCCCATGCAAGAAGAAAAACTAAAACTGAACCCCTATGCATATGGGTAGTAAGAGTTCGCAATATCAAGAGCATATGCTTTCCCTTAGAAAATGAATTTCTATGGCATACGAGTACAATGCATTATCCTTTTCCTAGCACTTTTGATTTTCTAATGTTTGAGTGCTTATCACAATATACTAAATTTCTAAGATTTGTCTATCTTAATAGATAATATTTGTAATTTTATGTGCTTTTTCTAATTTTAGGTTTTAATTAGCAACCTAATGGCTTGTAGATATAGTAAACTTAGCTATTCCATTCCATTCCTAAAGCATTTTAGTACCAATCACTCAGTCTTTTGATTTTTTATGCACAATGAAAAAACTAGTATTTGCTTTCCTTCTCTTTTCTTTATATTTTCTCTCTGTCTTTTCCATTTTCTCTTTCTCTTTCCACTCTCTTTTTCTCTGCCTTTTTCCCTCTCACTCTTTATTGTTTGTACATGTATCATGGTTTAAATCTTATTTTGATAAAGATTGCATCACAATTGAATTGTAATATAGTGACTCTAACTTAAATAGTCAATATTGAAAGCATAGTGTCGAAGTATAGCATGCAATTTGATTTTGATTGTGTTCAACCAATTTGTTTTTAATTGAGACTGATATTGACCAACTAAGAAACTGATTATATCATAACTACTTCATGCACAATTGGCAAACTGACTTTAAAAGCTAGAGAAAGGGAGAAAAAAAGAAATATAAATCTATTTGATTTGCTTGCTATTAGGAGGAATGCTTGTTATCTAAGAGATGCTTGTTATCTGGGAGGCACTTGCTATCTTGGGGTTGCTTGCTATCTAAGGGATGTTTACTATTGGAAGATGCTTGCATTTGGGAAAGGGGGTACTTTTTGCTTAGGGGATGCTAGATATCTAGGGATGTTTACTATTTAGGGATGCTTGCTATATAGATGCTTGCTATTTAGGATGCTTGCTATCTGGGAGATGCTTGCTATCTAGGGGATGTTTGCTATTTGGGAGGATGCTTACTATATAGGTGAAATTGGGAATGCTTGCTATCTTTAGAAGGCTTTATTTTGTTATGTTCTTTTGCTACTTTTAGAAAAAAGAGATTAATAGCAAACATCTTTGTCTGTGATAATTTTACTCAAATAAGGTGATTATAAAACTGAACAAGGAATTGGTTCTTAACAAAATGTGGGGTTTATAGATTTGCATAAATAGTTTCTGTTTCTTTCTTATTGGCCACCCCAAAGAGGGCACTAGCTTGCTTAGGTTATCAAAGCTTTAAAATTCTGTTTTATTTATAACAGCATTATAATTAAACTATATAAGGTATCTATTTTGCCATTGTTGCCATAATATACTATAGCTATAGTTGTAACTTTAGCAAATCTTTCTAATGATATAATAGTTTATACATTTATTCATTTCTATTCAACTTCTCATTTATCTATACTACCATTTTTGAACTAATTTTGTTATAATTTATATCTTCTAACAATTCCAAATTTAATTTGTTGCTATTGAAATCCTTGAATAAAGCTCAAACTTACCTTTTTATTTAAAAGTATATCCAATATTTAATAATTTGTAATTAAAATAATTTGTGTTTATTTTTATTTATTGACTAGTATATTCCATGTATATATTAAATTGTCATCATTTTTAAACCATTTAATTTATAACACTTGCAAAACTATATTTTTCTAGAATGTGTTTTAAGCAAAAAAATTGCATGAATACTCTATATAGCAGCTAATTACAAACTAGAATTTGAATGCAAGCTAAATTTTTGCTTTTTATACCTTAAAGCTTCAAATGCATTTTTCACTCAGTTATTGAAACAATAATGAAATATTGCAGCATAACATCCTAATCACTGCAATATTATCTTTGAGACAATGCCTGGGTTTCTATGGTCTAATTTGGATACATCTGACAACTTCTCTGATATAGTGCCACTGTATAATCTTACTGATAGTAACTGCATTGATGGAGTTCAGTGGATACTCACTGTGTTTAATCAATGTGTACTTGATGCTCAGCGCTATGCTGCAGTTATCTTTGGAATTGTGTCCATCATTGCCTGGGCTATTAATGGCATGCCGTAAGTTTTAACCAGTATATCCCAGCCCCACCTGCACCACCAGTATCTCCCCCACCCGAATCACCAGTATCTCCGCCACCTGCATCACCAGTATCTCCCCCACCCGCATCACCAGTATCTCCCCCACCCGCATCACCAGTATCTCCCCCATCCGAATCACCAGTATCTCCCCCACCGAATCACCAGTATCTCCCCCACCCGAATCACCAGTATCTCCCCCCACCCGAATCACGAGTATCTCCCCACCGAATCACGAGTATCTCCGCCACCTGCATCACCAGTATCTCCCCCACCCGCATCACCAGTATCTCCCCCACCCGAATCACGAGTATCTCCGCCACCTGCATCACCAGTATCTCCCCCACCCGCATCACCAGTATCTCCCCCACCCGAATCACGAGTATCTCCCCACCCGAATCACGAGTATCTCCCCCACTCGAATCACGAGTATCTCCGCCACCTGCATCACCAGTATCTCCCCCACCCGAATCACCAGTATCTCCCCCACCCGAATCACCAGTATCTCCCCCACCCGAATCACCAGTATCTCCCCCCACCCGAATCACGAGTATCTCCCCCACCCGAATCACGAGTATCTCCCCCACCCGAATCACACGAGTATCTCCCCCACCGAATCACGAGTATCTCCCCCACCCGAATCACGAGTATCTCCGCCACCTGCATCACCAGTATCTCCCCCACCCGCATCACCAGTATCTCCCCACCCGAATCACGAGTATCTCCGCCACCTGCATCACCAGTATCTCCCCCACCCGCATCACCAGTATCTCCCCCACCCGAATCACGAGTATCTCCCCCACCCGAATCACGAGTATCTCCCCCACTCGAATCACGAGTATCTCCGCCACCTGCATCACCAGTATCTCCCCCACCCGAATCACCAGTATCTCCCCCACCCGAATCACCAGTATCTCCCCCACCCGCATCACCAGTATCTCCGCCAACTGCATCACCAGTATCTCCCCCACCCGAATCACCAGTATCTCCCCCACCCGAATCACGAGTATCTCCCCCACCCGAATCACGAGTATCTCCCCACCCGAATCACGAGTATCTCCCCCACCGAATCACCAGTATCTCCGCCAACTGCATCACCAGTATCTCCCCCACCCGAATCACCAGTATCTCCCCCACCCGAATCACCAGTATCTCCCCCACCCGAATCACGAGTATCTCCCCCACCCGAATCACGAGTATCTCCGCCACCTGCATCACCAGTATCTCCCCCACCCGCATCACCAGCTAGTATCTCCACCACCTGCATCACCAGTATCTCATCACTCCACAGGCAAATGGTTACAAACTGCAAAACAGGGCTGGCCCACCAGGCCATGTCCATCTACTTGTTAATTTTCTGGACTATTGGCGACACGCTAAATCTGATTGGCTGCGAGCTAACGCACCAGCTTCCTCTGCAGACCTATATGGCCTTGTTTTCTATAGGTTGCGATGTAATTTTATTAGCTCAATGGATTTTGGCCTATGTCAGGTAAGCCCCATTGCAAAATCGCTCCCAGCCCGAATGCAGAATCACCCTCAGCCCCATTGCAAAATCGCTCTCAGCCCCAATGCAGAATCACCCTCAGCCCCATTGCAGAATCACCCTCAGCCCCATTGCAGAATCACCCTCAGCCCCATTGCAAAATCACCCTCAGCCCAATGCAGAATCGCCCTCGGCCCCAATGCAGAATCGCCCTCAGCCCCATTACAAAATCATCCTCAGCCCCAATGCAGAATCGCCCTCAGCCCCATTGCAAAATCGCTCTCAGCCCCAATGCAGAATCGCCCTCAGCCCCATTGCAAAATCGCTCTCAGCCCCAATGCAGAATCGCCCTCAGCCCCAATGCAAAATCACCCTCAGCCCCAATGCTGAATCGCCCTCAGCCCCATTGCAAAATCATCCTCAGCCCCAATGCAGAATCGCCCTCAGCCCCATTGCAAAATCACCCTCAGCTCCAATGCAGAATCGCCCTCGGCCCCATTGCAAAATCACCCTCAGCCCCAATGCAGAATCGCCCTCGGCCCCATTGCAAAATCACCCTCAGCCCCAGAGCAGAATCGCCCTCGGCCCCATTGCAAAATCATCCTCAGCCCCAATGCAGAATCGCCCTCAGCCCCAGTGCAGAATCGCCCTCAGCCCCAGTGCAGAATCGCCCTCAGCCCCAGAGCAGAATCGCCCTCGGCCCCATTGCAAAATCACCCTCAGCCCAGTGCAGAATCGCCCTCAGCCCCAGTGCAGAATCGCCCTCAGCTCCAGTGCAGAATCGCCCTCAGCCCCAGTGCAGAATCGCCCTCAGCCCCAGTGCAGAATCGCCCTCATCCCCAGTGCAGAATCGCCCTCAGCCCCAGTGCAGAATCGCCCTCAGCCCCAGTGCAGAATCGCCCTCATCCCCAGTGCAGAATCGCCCTCAGCCCCAGTGCAGAATCGCCCTCAGCCCCAGTGCAGAATCGCCCTCAGCCCCAATGCTGAATCGCCCTCAGCCCCAGTGCAGAATCGCCCTCAGCCCCAGAGCAGAATCGCCCTCATCCCCAGTGCAGAATCGCCCTCAGCCCCAGTGCAGAATCGCCCTCAGCCCCAGTGCAGAATCGCCCTCAGCCCCAGTGCAGAATCGCCCTCAGCCCCAGTGCAGAATCGCCCTCAGCCCCAATGCAGAATCGCCCTCAGCCCCAGTGCAGAATCGCCCTCAGCCCCAGTGCAGAATCGCCCTCAGCCCCAGTGCAGAATTGCCCTTAGCCCCAATGCAGAATCGCCCTCAGCCCCAGTGCAGAATCGCCCTCAGCCCCAATGCAGAATCGCCCTCAGCCCAGTGCAGAATCGCCCTCAGCCCCAATGCAGATGCCCTAAATGCATTTTCATCGCAGGCACTACCGTCTGAGCCGGCTAAGGGGCGGCGACCTCTCATCTGATGAACCGCCGTCAACGCTGACAGTGAGGAGGCCCCGGGTTCGAATCCATCTACTCCTTTATATCCATCTCTGTACGCCTGCGCCGCTACAGTCTGGTTGATCAGCTGCGGTGCCGCCTCGACCGTCTGGCTGCCAACCATTGAAACGGCACCCCGACCTGCGTTCACTGGCACCGGGCGGAGACTGCTGTTCTATCAGCCAGTGTTTGTGGTTAGTTTGGACCCTGTTTCTTAGAAAACCATGGAAGACCAGCTTTTGTTCGGCAAATAAAAATAATCCAGGAAGGCTACGGGCACCCTGGCCCAACGTCTTCGGCGATATCTGTCCCGCAATCAGCGCTGACGGCAATTCTGCCCATTCCGCTGGCTCCTGAGCACATGCAAGCCGCCAATACTGCACGCAGGCACGCACTCACACACTCGCTCTCACAGGGTGTACAGCGGCCCTGACTGTATTATGACGGAATCGAACCAGGGGTTGTGGTGCGAGAGTCACTGAGTTGCTCTGTCCGTGAAGATAAATTTTGCTCATCATACCAAACCCAGATTGAAAAGCCTTGCTTGAAAGGTGACGAGGAATCAAAGCATTTGTTCACAGCGATAGTTACTCTCGCCGTTTACCTACTAATAATTAGCTTTTTAAGTTAAATCTTACATTTTAATGACACAGAAGACAAGATTGTCTTATGAATTCTATCTTCTGATAAACAATATTTATTACTAAACAGATTTAGTTGCCAACCGCTCGTTAGCATTATAAAATTTCTAAACTTGGCACAAGCTATAGATATGAAATCTTGCACTGCGGATGTTTGTTTAAAAAATATACGCGCGAATTCTTGCCTGCGCACCTACCAGCTACTGTTAGTACTAAATACGGAGGAAGTTCGTTTATATGACATCGATTCTGCAATATTTTTCAGGACACCATGGATTTGATTGGCTACATTATGGGCTGTCTGTCTACCTGTTGCTACCTGTCTTCTAGAATCCCCCAGCTGACTAAGAATGTGAGTAAAGTAAGGTGTCTCTCTGAGTGTCTGTCTATCTTAGTGTCTGTCTGTCTGTCTATCTTAGTGTCTGTCTGTCTGTCTATCTGTCTCTGTTTGTCTGTCTGTGTGTCTGTCTTAGTGTCTTCTGTCTGTCTCGGTGTCTGTCTGTCTGTCTGTCTGTCTGTCTGTCTTAGTGTCTGTCTGTCTGTCTGTCTGTCTGTCTGTCTGTCTGTCTGTCTGTCTGTCTGTCTGTCTGTCTGTTTGTCTGTCTGTCTGTCTGTCTGTTTGTCTGTCTGTCTGTCTGTCTTAGTGTCTGTCTTAGTGTCTGTCTTAGTGTCTGTCTTAGTGTCTGTCTTAGTGTCTGTCTGTCGATCAGTCTGTCAGCCAGGCTAACCCAGCCAATCACTCAATGCCACCCACAGTGTCTCCGCCGCAGCACGGAGGGCCTGAGCGCCGGGCTGTTCATCCTGGCCCTCGTCGGCAACAGCACCTACTCGACTCAGATTTTTCTCACGGACAGCTCTTTCTTGTTCATTCTGCGCCATTTCCCCTGGATAATGGGGTCCCTGGGCGTGTTGACGCTGGACGTTGTGGTAATTGTTGCTGGTGTCTTGCCAACATTTTTCTGTGTTGTTTATGCCTTGGAAACTATTTTTGCTGCGCCAGTCTGTAGCAACTTGGTTTAAAAAATGCTTGCAAAGTGTTTATTACTAGTTTTATGCCTTCTTCTCTTTTTCTAATAACTGGAGGGGTTGTAGCCTAGTGGTCAGAGCGTCGGACTCACGACTGAAATGTCGGGGGTTCGAATCCCGATCCCACTTGGAACAATCTGTGTCCTTGAGCAAGACACTTAACTCTGAATTGCTTCAGTTCACCCAGCTGTAAAATGGTGCCAGCATTAGCTGGGGTGATTGAGGCTGTGTGTGGCGACCCCCCAGTCCTTGGACTGAACAGCCGTACGCAGCCTTCAAATGCGCCGCGCAATAGCTGCGGCTGAGCTGTCGGTTGCGCATCTGGCCCAATTTGGTTGGGTGTAATCAATTATTATTATTATATCTGCTAAGGCTGCAAGTTGCAAGTCTGTCTGTCTGTCTGTCTGTCTGTCTGTCTGTCTGTCTGCCTGTCTGCCTGTCTGTCTGTCTGTCTGCAAGTCTGTCTGTCTGTCTGCCTGTCTGTCTGTCTGTCTGTCTGTCTGTCTGTCTGTCTGTCTGTCTATCTGTCTGTCTGTCTGTCTGTCTGTCTGTCTGTCTGTCTGTCTGTCTGTCTGTCTGTCTGTCTGTCTGTCTGTCTGTCTGTCTGTCTGTCTGTCTGTGTTTCTGTCTGTCTGTCTGTCTGTCTGTCTGTCTGTCTGTCTGTCTGTCTGTCTGTCTGCTTTAATCTAAGGTTCGGAAAACTTGCGTTACGCGAAGCCTCTCTATCCCGCCCTCGGGTCTTTTGAAAATTCAAAATAGCAATCCTGCCCGCTCAAGGTTTGTCTCTTCTCTTCTCAGCTCTTTTCTATCGTCTCTCATCTTCTCTCCTCTTTTCTCTCATCTTCCCACCCCGGCCCCGCTTTCAGATAATGGTGCAGTTTTTTCTATTCCGAAACAATCGACCGGCATCCCTCACGCTGTCCTTGGACATTGACGAGGAGCAGCAGAGCCTGATCTACTCCTAAGCTGCTTGTGCAAGCACGGCCTGCGTTGAATAACCTAATCATTACTGTGCAAATTAATCATAACGCGTTTGATTACTAATAATTTTCTATTGCGGTAAACGGTGCCTATTTTATTCTGCTAGATTACTCTCATGATTTTTCTATTTGCCAATGGAACAGAACGGGATATTTCTGTATTCAATAGCGATTTGTCTGTATAATTTGCACTAAGATTTTAGCTAGGGGGTTTAATTAGTGCTGATTGATTTTAGATGTAATTGCAGTAATTGTTAATTAGCAATTCATGCTTCCGTACATGCTGTACAGAGTTTGCATCAGCATAATAATAATGTCAGATTTTTATTAACTTTATTGTTTTCGGTACACTGTTAATACAAAAATATTTCTTTGCAAATAAGTTCACAAACAGCCTTATTTGTGAACTTATTATTTGTAATCTAAATGCTCAGATCAGTAAAACAATTTTTCTGAGTCATAAATTACTGTTTAAAAATAGTCTTATTTCTCAAGCAGGTATAAAAGTTAACTTTTATAATCAAATCAATATAATTTTTGTCCTTGAGCAAGACACTGAACTCTGCATTGCTTCAGTTCACCCAGCTGTAAAATGGGTGCCAGCATTAGCTGGGGTAATTGAGGCTGTGCGTGGCGACCCCCCAGTCCTTGGACTGAACAGCCGTACGCAGCCTTCAGATGCGCCGCGCAATAGCTGCGGCTGAGCTGTCGGTTGCACATAATTCCAAATTCCAAAGCAATCTGAGTTCGCATCTGCACTCCCAACTTTAATTATAACATCGTTAAAGTTATCCCAAACAGCTTAACCATCCTTTCCACTGCTGAACTCTCTGCACTTAGTTTGTAACTAAGACTTCCCTGCTTTTTACACGCGTTGCTGCCAATCGGAGGTACTGTTGCTAAAGGTATTTGAGGCAGTTTCAATCCTCTGCAGTGAAGCTTGGACTCGTCAGTATTTAATTGTTTCCAGATTAATCCAGTTCAGGTCCAGTGTTCATGTTTCTTTTTACAATGGGTTTTCAACAGTCTAAACACTTATTTTTTATTTAATAATGTCTCCTAAGTGCTGATGAGCTACTAATAATATAAAAATATGTATTAAAAATGTTCTCCGGAGGGTTGCGGCCACCCTGGCGCGACGCCTTCGGCGACATCTTCCCGCAACCAGCGCTTGGGGTTGGCCCTCATAGCTGTGAATCGCACGACAACCTTCCGGCCAAACTTCGTGCACACACGAGCCCCCAAATGAATGCGATCGAACTAGGGGTTGTGGCGCGTTTATCACTGAGCTGCTCTGTCCCCATTGCATTGGCTACTTACTAAGTAGTATCAAGCATAGTATTTCGACTGTTGAAAACATAAAACACAATAAACTTTTTTGGTCAGCTTCGGTTTTATTTAACCTTGGACAAAATGTTTTCTTAAAATTTGCATGCCAACACTTTGCGAATGCAAATAAATGCCGCAATTGTGATTCTGCACTGGATTTTTCAATTCTTACATTGCTAGCTTCATTTTTTTATTAGTTTATTCCAATCACACCTTAGCTAGCTGCAGATAAGAGTATAAGGGTTAGGGACTGGCTTTGTTTGGGTTAGGGACCGGCTTTGTTTGGGTTAGGGACCGGCTTCATTGGGGTTAGGGACCGGCTTCGCTGGGGTTAGGGACTGGCTTTGTTTGGGTTAGGGACCGGCTTCATTGGGGTTAGGGACCGGCTTCGCTGGGGTTAGGGACTGGCTTTGTTTGGGTTAGGGACCGGCTTTGTTTGGGTTAGGGACCGGCTTCATTGGGGTTAGGGACCGGCTTCGCTGGGGTTAGGGACTGGCTTTGTTTGGGTTAGGGACCGGCTTTGTTTGGGTTAGGGACCGGCTTCATTGGGGTTAGGGACCGGCTTCGCTGGGGTTAGGGACCGGCTTCGCTGGGGTTAGGGACTGGCTTTGTTTGGGTTAGGGACCGGCTTTGTTTGGGTTAGGGACCGGCTTCATTGGGGTTAGGGACCGGCTTCGCTGGGGTTAGGGACTGGCTTTGTTTGGGTTAGGGACCGGCTTTGTTTGGGTTAGGGACCGGCTTTGTTTGGGTTAGGGACCGGCTTCATTGGGGTTAGGGACCGGCTTCGCTGGGGTTAGGGACTGGCTTTGTTTGGGTTAGGGACCGGCTTTGTTTGGGTTAGGGACCGGCTTCATTGGGGTTAGGGACCGGCTTCGCTGGGGTTAGGGACTGGCTTTGATGGGTTTAGGGACCGGCTTTGATAGGGTTAGGGACCGGCTTTGATAGGGTTAGGGACCGGCTTTGATAGGGTTAGGGACCGGCTTTGATAGGGTTAGGGACCGGCTTTGATAGGGTTGGGGACAGGCTTTGATAGGGTTAGGGACCGGCTTTGATAGGGTTAGGGACCGGCTTTGATAGGGTTAGGGACCGGCTTTGATAGGGTTAGGGACCGGCTTTGATAGGGTTGGGGACAGGCTTTGATAGGGTTAGGGACCGGCTTTGATAGGGTTAGGGACCGGCTTTGATAGGGTTAGGGACCGGCTTTGTTTGGATTAGGGACCGGCTTTGATAGGGTTGGGGACAGGCTTTGATAGGGTTAGGGACCGGCTTTGATAGGGTTAGGGACCGGCTTTGATGTGGTCATGGAATCCTTCAGGTCCTAGCAGGCAAGCTGTATTGCAGCTGTGTTACTAAGCTGAACCAGTTTTACTGCACTCCAGAGAGCTGCATTGCATAGCCAAGCAGCGATCAACCGCTAGTGAATTCCTCAACTGACTGGCCATGTCCGACCTGGTTGTACAGCAGACTAACGACGATGCGGCCGCCTCCAAGCGACACGCCGTACGCCTGGGCTACTACGAAGACCCGTTCATAACTGCGGTTAGCCGCGGCGGCGGCGGCTTCGCGGGCGGAGGGGATGCCAGCAAACCGCCGGAGATCAGCCGAGGCTACTGGGCCAGAGTAGTCGCTCTGCGCGCTATCTTAATCAGCTTGCTGCGAGATGTCGGGTGCCGATGCCAGGTGTGTTGTGTAGCTCGCTGAAGTTCACTGTAGTCACTGTGAAATCCAGTCACTGTGAACTCCAGTCACTGTGAACTCCAGTCACTGTGAACTCCAGTCACTGTGAACTCCAGTCACTGTGAAATCCAGTCACTGTGAAATCCAGTCACTGTGAACTCCAGTCACTGTCAATCCATTCACTGTGAACTCCAGTCACTGTGAACTCCAGTCACTGTGAAATCCAGTCACTGTGAACTCCAGTCACTGTCAATCCATTCACTGTGAAATCCAGTCACTGTGAACTCCAGTCACTGTCAATCCATTCACTGTGAAATCCAGTCACTTTAGAGTTAAAATCCAACTTTCCGTTTCTATTGACCGGTCCTTGTCGTATTAACTCCATTCAAATTCTACCATTACGTCACACACAACAGGTAGTGAACCTGGGTGCCGGGTCTGACACAACCTACATGTGCTTGTGCACTAGCTGGCCCCAGGCCGACTGGTTGCCATGCAAATGGGTTGACGCCGACCTGCAAGACAACACTAGCCGCAAAGTTCTACAGGTGACCTCTAATCGGCAATTATTGGAAGCTATCGGTGGCGATGAGGTTGACATTGTGCACAATCGGCATGAGCTGCACGCTGATCCGTATCACATTGTGCCCGCTGATCTGCGCGATCCAGCAGCTGTGGTGTCTACTCTGCGGAGTAGCTGCGGACTTGATGCAGACTTGCCTACCATTTTCTTAGCCGAATGCGTTCTGGTTTACCTGCCTGTCGAGTCTAGCGAGAAACTGTTGGCTCAATTAGCTAATCAGTTTACTAAATCCGCTTTGCTGCATTATGAACAGGTGAGAAGAACAGCCGTTATGTATCTAAAGTATTTTTTGGTTAACTGATGCGTATTGAAAGTACATGTAACTATTTCTCAGTCAGCCGATATGTATCGAAAGTAACTATTTCACAGTCAGCCGATATGTATCGAAAGTAACTATTTCTCAGTCAGCCAATATGTATCAAAAGTAACTCTTTCTCAATCAGCCGATATGTATTGAAAGTGACTATTTCTCAGTCAGCGATGTGTATTCAAAAGTAACTATTTCTACAATGTAAGTCAGCCGATATGTATCGAAAGTGACTATTTCTCAGTCAGCCGATATGTATCGAAAGTAACGATTTCTCAGTCAGCCGATATGTATCGAAAGTTATGTCCAATAGCGTCTGAAGAGAGAGTCAAGTAACCTTTCTGGTTTGGTGGGTCAAGAGGATATTATGTCTAGAATTCTCATGCATAATCTACTCGCGATTGGCTACTTTTTACGAGTTAACTGTGCCCTAAAAGGGCCGTTTTAACTACGAGTATTTGGCTTGATCGGCAAATGCAATATTTTCCACTTATATAAATATAGAAAGTTTTTGTTAAATCCCTAATTCGCCAGGTTAATCTCAGCGACCGTTTCGGCGAGGTGATGCTATCAAATTTTCGCTCTCGCGGCTGCGACCTCGCCGGCTCGGCCGCCTGCGCCAGCGAAGACGCCCAGCGTCAGCGCCTGCTCCGCGCCGGCTGGCCCGCGGCCGCTGTCTGGACGATGCGCCGAGTTTATGCGGCCCTGCCGCAGCCGGCCACGGCTAGGGTGGAGCGCATCGAGATGCTGGACGAACGAGAAGGATTCGACCAGCTGCTGGAGCACTACTGCATCGCCTACGCTGCCAGCTCGCCTTTCCCGTCTGAGCCCGACTTGGCAAATCGCTTGGCTAGCGTTCGCTGACCTCCCCCACCACTGCTCAGCCTCTTGTACTGCCCTTCTGCTAGCCTATCACTGACCCTCCGTCTCCGCCCCTTCCCCTGTCTCACCCTCCGTCTCCGCCCCTTCCCCTGTCTCACCCTCCGTCTCCGCCCCTTCCCCTGTCTCACCCTCTGTCTCCGCCCCCTTCCCCTGTCTTACCCCCCGTCTCCGCCCCTTCCCCTGTCTCACCCCCCGTCTCCGCCCCTTCCCCTGTCTCACCCTCTGTCTCCGCCCCTTCCCCTGTCTTACCCTCTGTCTCCGCCCCCTTCCCCTGTCTCACCCCCCGTCTCCGCCCCTTCCCCTGTCTCACCCTCCGTCTCCGCCCCTTCCCCTGTCTCACCCTCTGTCTCCGCCCCTTCCCCTGTCTCACCCCCCGTCTCCGCCCCTTCCCCTATCTCACCCTCTGTCTCCGCCCCTTCCCCTGTCTCACCCTCTGTCTCCGCCCCTTCCCCTGTCTTACCCTCTGTCTCCGCCCCTTCCCCTGTCTCACCCTCTGTCTCCGCCCCTTCCCCTGTCTCACCCTCTGTCTCCGCCCCCTTCCCCTGTCTTACCCTCTGTCTCCGCCCCCTTCCCCTGTCTTACCCTCTGTCTCCGCCCCCTTCCCCTGTCTTACCCTCTGTCTCCGCCCCCTTCCCCTGTCTTACCCTCTGTCTCCGCCTCTTCCCCTATCTCACCCTCTGTCTCCGCCCCTTCCCCTGTCTCACCCTCTGTCTCCGCCCCCTTCCCCTGTCTTACCCTCTGTCTCCGCCCCCTTCCCCTGTCTTACCCTCTGTCTCCGCCCCCTTCCCCTGTCTTACCCTCTGTCTCCGCCCCTTCCCCTGTCTCACCCCCTGTCTCCGCCCTCTCCCCCCGGTCTCCGCCGGCTCCTCCTCATTTCTGTTGAGCTCTGCTTCCCTGCTTCGCTAACTTGCTAATGCAGGCTTCATGTCAGTAAAATCTAAACTCTATCTTATAGTCTACCAATTTCTGTAAATTATACCAATGGCTAGGCTGGCTGCCTGTGATTGATATCGACTTACTCATATTAATATATAGCGCCTGTAGTAGTGACTTATATAGTGCGATAATTTCCTAATCAGTCGCTTGCTACTGTAATGTAAGACTCACAAAGACCATACTCATTGCATATGGCAAGCGCTTCATCCTCTAATGCAAAAATACAATTAGTAAATTGCCGTCTCGCAAGACGAGCGGCCCCCTCATTGGTTTTGATTTTTATTGCGATGTGTCTTTTTTAATGTATTTTAGTATCTGTGAATTGATAGAAGGCAGTTCTCTCTTAGACACTTCTCACCTCAACTAGAAGGACGGGAGACTACGTTTCTTAGAAAATGTTTAGGAGGCTGGTTTTCGCCGAAAAAATACACAACGGAGATAGGAAGCTTTTACTTTTTTCATATTACATTGTTATTGCTTTCGATAGGAGGCACATCCAGTGTTTATCTTTATGTTGTGCCTTTCTTATAGCTCTATTGATATTCATAAGGCACGGCTCGGCTCATTGGTTTTATGAATCTGTTTTGTTATTCTTAGCTGACTGTGTAACAAACTTTGTAACAGAATGAGTCGAGCTGTGTCATTTTTATTTTTCATTTTAAATAGGACATACACGTAGGATATAAAATTATCATAGAATCCTAATTTACAAGCAAAACGTACCAAAAGATGATTATTGGGTCAGGCCGCGCCTATCAAAAGCAGTAGCAAGTTTTGTCCAGAAAAAAACTGAAAATTCCCCATCTCCGTAAAGTATTTTTCGGTAAAACCTGGCCTGGCCTCCTTAACATTTTCAGTCCTTGCTTATGTTATGCAGCTAGAAGATTTCATTCCCCCTCAAGAGTGCCGTTCAAACATGCATTGCAGTACTCGGGACTCGAGGCCTGGTTGCCCTTCTGCCTGGCATGCCTGCTACTGTTGCTAGGCAATTACGCCTATCGGACCGGCGCTTTAGGCTTCCAAGTGACAAAATTTCGACGTAGAGATCAGCTGCGTTTTTATCTGCGCCGCATCGCCAGATGGCTGCTCGGCCGGCTGTCGCGGACGCCCGCCGCCTACAGCAGTCGTCGGCGTTGGCTTCAGCTGCAGAAGGCTCAGGAGCTAGAGCTGGAGCAGACGGCTCTGCAGCAGCGGCAGCAGGCCCTGCAACTCGCCGGCCTCGGACTCACCAACATGCGCCGGGTGTCTTCCATTGGCAAGCGGCTGCTCAGGCAGAAGACTCAAGGCGACCTGCTATTGCTGGCCTCCGGGCGCGGCGGCGACGGATTGAATTCCGTCGGTTCCTTGGTCGGTTCCGCTGTTGCCGACACGGACAGCGACTTCAGCGAGGACGATGCTCTGTCGGCTTCTTCGTCTACGTTGAAAACTCGATCCGCTCTGCAGCGGCGCGGACTGGACAAACTGGCCGAGACTTTTTGGCCGCTCAGGTCGCTCCAGGCGGCCGAGATTGACCGGCTGGCTCTGGTTGGCAGCCGCTGGCCAGCCGGCACCCTGGTGGAGGCGGAGCCAGCCAATGGCATTGTGCTTGTGGACTCCGGCGCTATTGAGATCCGCCTATTCGGCAGGCACACCATAGTTGAGGTGGTGCCGCCCGGGGAGTGCATATTCAGCCCTCTGATGCTGCTGGGCCATCTGTGCCAGTCTCGGCCAAGTGTCCGGGACTCGCAGCACCCGGATGCCCGAGTCTACCTGCGCGCTTATCCCGGCCTGCAGCCTACTAGCATCCGCTTTCTGTCTTTCCGAGCTCTGTGCCAAGCCTTGAACTTGAGTTCTTCATCATTTAGTCCGCCCGTTAATCCCGTGTCTACTTATTGCTGGCGTCAGTTCAGCAAAGTCTTTGTTCAGGGCCTGCTGCCGGTCTTGGTGCCGGACGAGACCAATGCTAGCGGGGAGCAGCAGCAGACGGGAGTCGCCACGACCACCGCCTGCGGTCTGTGGGGCTCCCAACGATCGGACGCGGTGGAGGCCCGGCTGCCACAGCTGGCTCGCATCCTGGAGCTGCCAGAGGATCGATTCAAAGCCGCCGTGTCCGTGACCGAGTGCAAGCCGGGCGATGCTGTGGCCAAGGCGGGCGATCGCCTGACCTGCCTGTACTTTGTGCTGCGGGGCCGGCTGTGGCAGCGGGTGGGAGCCAAGCCCATATCGGTGAGCACTTCTTGGGGGGGGGGTCGCTTCACGAATTCACAGTCGGGATTTCTGATTAAGGATCAATACCTAAATGATGGGATCTCTGATTATGGATTAATACCTGGATTATGGGATCTCTGATTAAGGATTAATACCTGGATGATGGGATCTCTGGTTAGGGATTAATACCTGGATGATGGGATCTCTGGTTAGGGATTAATACCTGGATGATGGGATCTCTGGTTAGGGATTAATACCTGGATTATGGGATCTCTGGTTAGGGATTAATACCTGGATTATGGGATCTCTGGTTAGGGATTAATACCTGGATTATGGGATCTCTGATTATGGATTAATACCTGGATTATGGGATCTCTGATTATGGATTAATACCTGGATTATGGGATTTCTGATTAAGGATCAATACCTGAATTATGGGATCTCTGGTTAGGGATTAATACCTGGATTATGGGATCTTTGATTAAGGATCAATACCTGGTAGAT